>JAZHYW010023362.1:0-53824 GCA_037355805.1 Ixodes ricinus
TGATCAAGGTTCAGTCACCTTAAGCTATAAACCCCGACGACGCTAATAAGCTTTCTCAAAGGTTGCCCCCGCTGAAAAATCCTCCCCGGATCGGTATCTCGGAGAGAGGCAGTCGTTCATTAACACTAATTAGTGAGAGACTGTTTTCCAGCTCGGGAAGTCAATCAGCTCCGCTTGATCTCCTTGTTTACCTTCTTACGGACCCGGGCCGAGTTGACTCTCTCTTGCCGCCTTTGCCGGCGGCAAGGGGATTCCATCTATACTGTGGACAGCAGATTAACGCCAATTATCTGCTCGAGCGCGTGAAAACCGGGAAATATCTACTATACTGGTCGAAACTGAGAGAGAGAGAGAGAGAGAGAGAGAGAGAGAGAGGGGGGGGGAGGGGCGGAGAGGAGGAGGCGAGAGCCCGCGAGGACGTCCAGAGTGGGTATAGACGCGAAGCCTAGGTGCCTTTGTTCTATGGTGCTCACCCTTTAAACGCGTTCGAAAACCCAAATGCCGGCGTCCGGAATTCGGCGATCGCGTCCAAACGTGTTGGGACAGGGAGTAGATGTTAAAGGGATACTGAACCGAAATTTCGAGCTCACAAAGAAAAGACTGGACGGACAGGCGGGACGCTGTAAAACACAAAAACTTCACTCATACAGCGATATCTCTAACGAATCGCCGTATTTTTTTCGGAAAAGAAATGCGCGATTAAACAAGGCCGACGAGACACAAGTCACGTCACGATTCTCATTCACTCTCTTTTCCTCGCAGCGTCCCGTCGAGCTGGTGAACCGAAGCGAGGAGGAGAGAAGCGAGGCCGCTTCCCCACCTTCTGAAATGTTCCAGGAGGACAATGACGTCATAGCCCTCGCTTGATCGCGCCCTTCTTTTCCAAAAAGAAACGGTCATCCGTTTGAGATATCGATGTACGAGTGATGTTTTGGAGTTCGTAGTGTCCCGTTCAACGCTTCTGCGGGTGGCCTTATTTCGCGAAATCCAAATTTCGGTTCAGTATCCCTTTAAGGCAGCTAGCTTTCAGTATACCCACTAAATATTCAAACCAGAGGTCGGCGTTCTGACGTCCCCTGTCCTCTTCTCCTTCTCCCCCGAGTTTCTACCCGTATACGCACCCTTCCAAAGTTTACAAATCCACAGCCCAGCACGCGCACGTTCGTTGTTTCGCAAAGCGAACAAATCACGCGCCATACGGTCAAACGCTCAAAATAACACCGACCAAAAGTATTTGTTCTTTTTTTACAGCGGAGCTGTTAAGGGCTAGTTTCCCCAGGATCGTGTCCGTCAGCAAACAAATAATGACACAGAACTCTGGACAGCTACCGCCATCTATGAACGACGGCGGCAACGAGACAACCGGCTTGCCGGTTGTCTGGCTGCCGCCGTCGCTCATAGATGGCGGCAACCTTTCGAGCCATTCCACTCTGGCTTGCCGACTTGCGGCCGGCCATTGCTTCATTCCCACCACAGTACAGCTTCGCTGGTCTTCCTTCTTCACAAGAGTCAGAAGGCTGAAAGTTTTTGAAAGATATTTAGTGGAGTTTGTAGCTGCTAACCGCAAGCCGATCGAGAGCTTCCACCATTTTTTTTCTTTCACATCGTTAGGACTGCGAGGCTTCGCAACCCTATTTTCAGCGCTGAGAAGAAAACAAAGATGACGATTAATTTAACCGTAGGCTCCTCTGAGAATCCTCAGAAGAAGACCTATGTACCGTGCGAGTTCGAAAAACAAAAGAAAACAAACAAACAACAACAACAAACAAAAAAAGCCTTCGAGAGATCAGTAGACAAAGATGGCAGTTCAGAAAGGCGCAATTATTGGAACGGTCTGTGTAGCTGCGAGCTCGTTCTGACCGTGCTCAGTGAACAGCGCACGCAAACGCAAACATGGCAGCCGCTGAATACATACCCACTCTTTTTCACGCCAAGCCCGACCCCGGCCAACGCTTCGATCAGACGGAGTCAATCGAACAGCGCCACAAAGTGCATCGTCACGAGTGTGGGTCGTCAAGTTCGTGCTAAACCAATCACGCCCAGTAAAATGTGCAGTGTCACGCCGTGCTCCCTGCACCGCGTGATCGGATTTGGCCGCGGGTATACCGAACGCACAACGACGACGAGCGCCGCACTCTTGGAGCGGCCTGATTGGATCCATCGGATTGTATACGGAGCGCAAATTCGTCTGCTTCGTGTACAGGGGTTGTGATGATGTCAGAACGCCGGTCTTTGATTGGCTGATTGAACAACAAAATAGTGGGTAGACCTCCAGGCATCTAACATTGAGGTCTACCCACCATCCTTCTAATCTAGAGCCAATCAGAGTTCGGCGTCGTGTCTGACGTCACCGCACCTCCTGCGTAAGACGCAGACGAGTTGCTCTCCGCATAGCGTTACCTGCGGTCGAACTAATCGGAGACTTGTAGTAGATCGTTCCGATATCCTATAACGATACTCGCTACGATACAATGCACGCCCGAAGGCGACGGCGGAACACCGTGTATCGTTACCGGGGATATACCTGAGCCCTCTACAAAAACTCCGTAATGGGAAACGAAAATATGGGCCTGAGATCTCTATACTATGCGGAGAGCAAGTTATCTGCTTCTTGCGCAGGGGTTGCCGTGACGTCATAACGACGCCGAGTTCTGATTGGCTTTGATTGGAAGGATAGTGCGCGTAGACCTCAATGCTAGATGCGTCGAAGTCTACCCACTATGTTTGTTTTCAATCAACCGATAAACGTTGGGCGCTCTGACATCATCGCAACCCCTGTTCAAAGAAGCAGACGAACTTGCGATCCGCATAGCTATCTATTCGCGGCGAGATGTCTTGGTGGCGCCCTCCTATGGTTCCCTCTTGTGACGTCACTACCTTGCGAAAGACAAGTTCGATGGTGTTTTGTAATTAGCAAGGTGCAAGCTGGAAATCATTGCGCTCTGAAACCAACACTGTCAACACCGTCAAAATTGAGGTGTTACAACGGAGCTGTTAAGGGCTAGTTTTCCCAGGATCGTGTCCCCCGCAAAGAAAGGAAGACACCGAACTCTGGACACCTACCGCCATCTATGAGCGACGGCGGCAAGCCACGTACCTGGTTGCCGCCGTCGCTCATAGATGGCGGCAGCCTTTTACTCTGGCTTGCCGACTTGCGGCCGGCCATTACTTTCCATTGTGCAGCACCGGTGGTCTTCCTTCTTCACCAGAGTGGAAAGGCTTAAAGTTTTTTTACATTATTCTTATTTCTGTCGATGAGAAAACCTTTCCTGACGTCATATACAGCATTCGGCAAACTGTGGAAGGCCGACAACAGCAACGATTCCGATCCCACACTGTCGCCAACATCGAACAAACTTGTCCCCACGGCCCGGTGTTTACTAACGCAGCATAACAAAGAAATCGAAGCTCGCCTAACACGATCTGAGGAACGAGCGCTTCGCTCTGACCAGCGCACCAGGAGAGACCTTCGAATCGGCATATTCGATTTCTCGGATCAAAAGCGAACAAGGGAATACGGTTTGTTGCACCTCCAGGGCGTGCCGCTATTGGCGACGTGAGTGACCGAAGCGGCGCTGTGGTCGGCCTACCACGATTGGCCGAATGCTGACTATGACGTCAGCAAAGGTTTTCTCATTGACGGAATTAAGAGGAATGTACGAACTTCAATTTCGACGGTGTTGGCAAAGTTGGTTTCAGAGTGCTAAAATTTCAAGCTTCCAACATGCTCATTACAAACACCATTGAACTTGTTGTTCGCAAGGTCATGACGTCACGAGAAGGAATCGCACGAAAGCGCCACCGTAACATCTCGCCGCTAATAGAGGCGTGACTGTTGTTGTGCCGGACCGGCGTCGGGGCGCGCCGTCGATTAGGCGAGTCTTTCCGGCGCCCCAGGTCGACGAAAAGGAGTGGCTGATCCCCGACGCCGTTTCATCTAGCAACACCTGGTCCCAAGGTCACCCTCCCGCTGCGACCGAACCCAACCCACGCTTGGAAGCTGCTGATCCCTCGTCACAGTGACGCCCGGCCGCACCAAGACAACGGGCCCGCGCGACTGCGTTTCTGGGAGACTGACGGGTTGGTTCCTCTCGAGTCAGACGGCACCAAGGGGATTACGTGGCAACCCGTTCGGCCAGCGCGCCTTCGTCGCCTCTATCCAGCTGGACAATGAAGGCTCCGAAAAGCAGGTGTCCCTTCCCTCTTGCCCAACCGGGGGAATTTCTGCTAATCCTGGCCGCTGGCTCGACGGTGCTTTGTTGACTCGAAGGCAAGGTCACAGGATTGCCTCTCTCTGGGTCTGCGGCGACAGCTCGGCGGACAACGAGACCCAGTGGTGACCTCTGTGTGGGAGTGTGGGGGCGTCCCTCGTGCATGTGCTCGTGTGAGACGTGCAGGGGCGGGGCCCGATGATGTCACGGATTTCGACGCTGCATGGATTGGCTGCGACGAAAAACCGAACCCTATATAAGCAGCAACGGAGCGCGACTGCGTCGTGCTCTCTGTTTGTACATATGCTGCAATTATGTAATTAAACAGTTTTAGAGAGTTACCACCGGCTCTCCTGCGTTCCTGACTTGCACCCTGCCCCGGTCCCTGGCTCCCTGTCGTGCTTTGTTGCCTCGGACACCGCTCGGTCTCGACACTGTTCGAACTCCTCCCCAATAGTTTCGGTTAGAGAACGGCAAGGTTCGGTTAGTATTGATTTGAACGAATGAGTGACTTTTGTGTGAAAAAAGTTGTTCGCTTTCGTAAACGTCGGCATTCATCGACGCGTGTATAGCTACAGCAGAAAGAAATATGGAGTTTCATGCATTTGGGTGACGGCGGACATCGGAGGCAGAGGGAGGTCCAGCTCCTGCTTGCGAGGGCCAGTCTATTCTGTCATTCAATAAAACCCAACGTCCGGGTTGTACAACTCAAAAGCTCCGCGAGCCAAACCAAATTTGGTTTAAGAAACTCGCAAACCGCCGATTAGAAAAAGAAACAAAAAAGTGAACTTTACTTTTTGGCATTTTGTAATGGCGTTCTAAATTCTCACCGTTTAGAACGCCTTTCCTCGCCTTCGCCCGAAACCAGAATCTGTCGCACGCAGTACACACCACCCCGAACGAATGGTCTGTTAAACTGGCGCTTGAACTGCCGGTCGTCCACTGCGTATAATGGCCAGTGGCTTCCTGTCGCTCGCGGCCGGGCCCGGCACTCTGCCATTAAAGCCGCGTCCCACGTCTCTCCTCTCCACCTTGCTGAGCCCGCCGTTGTCGCCTCTGCGCAGTGTTGCCAACTTAGCTGTCTTCCCGCTAGATCTAGCTGTCTTCGACGCTCGTCTAAAGATCTAGCGGATAGCGGGAAACGTTTACTTCTTTTAAGCTGGTTTTCAAGCTTCTTTAGAAAACGCTCTTGTTAAGGTTTTTCAATGTGTTTAAGAGCGGTTCCTTCGAATAACCTAGCGAGCTCAGAGGACAAAAGATAATTGTTCCAGAAAAATATACCGATGTTTTTTGTCTTGCTTTTTTATAAATTTCGATAACACTGACATATATTAAAAAAGAGTCCGTGCTGTCGTGACTATAAAAGACAACTTGAGTGAAAATCTCGGTGACGAGAGTTCTACAATAACCGTTCAAACACATGCACCCAAGAGCCCATACAATATGGCAGACATTATTTTTATTTTCCTTATTGCAAGGGTGCCAATCTGGCATCATTTGATTTAACTTACACGCGTGAAAGTCCGCATGTAAATAATAACACGTATAAAAAAAAAACTAGGGTTGAATTTGTGTCGTTTTAGAACGGACGAATAAATGTAACAAGTTACAAATTTTGAGCTTGATTGTTTATTATGGTTCTGTTGCTGGTTTTACAAAGGACGGAACATTTACATTATTTTTTCCCGGTCTGTTAATTATATTATTCTTCAATCGACGAAACAAAGTTGACATTCGTGATTGCCGAGATACCAAATATATGGAGAATTTGTACTTCATATAAATCATGGGAAAGGTATACAAGTAAAACCAATCAGAGCCCTGCATTACCGAACTCTGCCGAAAATTCCACAGCCCAAACTTTCCAAGTTTCAAACGTAAAAAAAAAAAATAATTTTTATTTTTAGAATAGTTTTTTTCTTTCTTTTCGAACACGAGTTTATCGTATATAGTATATACGTTGTGGAAAACGAAAATGCTGATCTGACATGAGTGCTTTGCCGTCGAGCCCCCTCTGACGTGAGCGCCCGGTCCAAGGGTATACACGTTTTCTACGTGGTCGCCGCCATCTTTAATTCTGGAACTTCCGGTATGCGTGAAAACATCGCTTTCTTCTCGCCTCGACAGTAGAACGTGTTAACATTTTAATTACAACCGTCAGTCGTTCTTGTTATGACGCTTCTATACTTTTTTACTTATTCAGGGCTGTAATCTCTTGCTTTTTTTCGGAACGCATACCGGATATGGAGACAACGTGGCTGGGTGCGAGGCTAAACGAAAAAGGTGTATATGCGGAGAGCAAGTTCGTCTGCTTCTTTTGCAGGGGTTGTGGTGACGTTAGAACGCCGAACTCTGATTGGTTCTGCATGAAGGATAGTGCGTAGACCCCAACGCAGCTTGTTTCGAGGTCTACCCACTATCTTTCGATCAGAGCCAATCAGCGCTCGGTGTCTTTCTGACGTCATCGCAACTCCTGGGAAAGAACCAGACGAACTTGCTCTCCGTATAGTCGCCGATCGCACGCGGAGCCTGCTGTCGGGCACCGCACTCCCCGCGCTGCAAGATTCACGCCGCCCGCTCTTTACGGAGGCTCCACCCGTGGACACGAAAGCACTCGAGCCGTGGTCTCCCTGCTCGTGCATCGTACAAAAAGACGGGGCGCGTTCTCTGCAGACATTATGACAGATTTTTTCTGCGGAGACGCCTTAAGTATGCTCAGAGCATGTTTGCTTCATACATGCGCATGATTCGAACGTGTCTGCCGACGGTTTTCGCATGATCAATGTGACGGGACCGCGCCATACGAGGAAGTAGCGCGCTTTAGACAGTGTCAACAGACGGCATTTTGTATCAGTTAATAGAGCTCTTTAGGGAACCGTTTTTGCCCATCAGGTGCAGTACGATGGGCCTTCTGGTACGAACTGCGCATGTGCTACTGCAACAGACTCGAGCACGCGCAGTGCGTACCGAATGTGCAAAAGGTTTCCTAAAACTGTCTAATAGGGAGTGTCAGGGAACAATTTCTGCACATCCCATACACGGTGCAATGGGCCCTCCGGAATGAACTGCGCATGTACTACTGCAACAGACTCGAGCACGCGCAGTGCGTACCGAATGTGCAAAAAGGTTCCCTAAAACTGTCTAATAGGGAGTGTCAGGGAACCATTTCTGCACATCCCATATACGGTACAATGGGCCCTCCGGTATGAACTGCGCATGTGCTACTGGAACAGACTCCAGCACGCGCAGTCCGTACCGAATGTGCAAAAAAGGTTCCCTAAAACTGTTTAATAGGGAGTGTCAGGGAACCATTTCTGCACATCCCATATACGGTACAATGGGCCCTCCGGTATGAACTGCGCATGTGCTACTGCAACAGACTCGAGCACGCGCAGTGCGTACCGAATGTGCAAAAAAGGTTCCCTAAAACTGTCTAATAGGGAGTGTCAGGGAACAATTTCTGCACATCCCATACACGGCGCACTCCGGAATGAACTGCGTATGTACTACTGCAACAGACTCGAGCACGCGCAGTGCGTACCGAATGTGCAAAAAAGGTTTCCTAAAACTGTTTAATAGGGAGTGTCAGGGAACCATTTCTGCACATCCCATATACGGTACAATGGGCCCTCCGGTATGAACTGCGCATGTGCTACTGGAACAAACTCGAGCACGCGCAGTGCGTACCGAATGTGCAAAAAGGTTCCCTAAAACTGTCTAATAGGGAGTGTCAGGGAACAATTTCTGCACATCCCATACACGGTGCAATGGGCCCTCCGGAATGAACTGCGCATGTACTACTGCAACAGACTCGAGCACGCGCAGTCCGTACCGAATGTGCAAAAAAGGTTCCTAAAACTGTCTAATAGGGAGTGTCAGGGAACAATTTCTGCACATCCCATACACGGTGCAATGGGCCCTCCGGAATGAACTGCGCATGTGCTACTGCAACAGACTCGAGCACGTGCAGTGCGTACCGAATGTGCAAAAAAGGTTCCCTAAAACTGTGTAATAGGAAGTGTCAGGGAACCATTTCTGCACATCCCATATACGGTACAATGGGCCCTCCGGTATGAACTGCGCATGTGCTACTGGAACAGACTCGAGCACGCGCAGTCCATACCGAATGTGCAAAAAAGGTTCCCTAAAACTGTTTAATAGGGAGTGTCAGGGAATAATTTCTGCACATCCCATATACGGTACAATGGGCCCTCCGGTATGAACTGCGCATGTGCTACTGGAACAGACTCGAGCACGCGCAGTCCGTACCGAATGTGCAAAACAGGTTCCCTAAAACTGTCTAATAGGGAGTGTCAGGGAACCATTTCTGCACATCCCTTATACGGTACAATGGGCCCTCCGGTATGAACTGCGCATGTGCTACTGCAACAGAGTCGAGCACGCGCAGTGCGTACCGAATGTGCAAAAAAGGTTCCCTAAAACTGTCTAATAGGGAGTGTCAGGGAACCATTTCTGCACATCCCATATACGGTACAATGGGCCCTCCGGTATGAACTGTGCATGTGATACTGCAACAGAGTCGAGCACGCGCAGTGCGTACCTAATGCAAAAAAGGTTCCCTAAAACTGTCTAATAGGGAGTGTCAGGGAACCATTTCTACACATCCCATATACGGTACAGTGGGCCCTCTGATATGAACTGCGCATGTGCTACTGCAACAGACTCGAGTCTCGCGCAGTGCGTACCGAATGTGCAAAAAGGTTCCCTAAAACTGTGTAATTGGGAGTGTCAGGGAACCATTTCTGCACACATCCCATACTACTGGTACAACGGGCCCTCCGGCATGAACTGCGCATGTGCTACTGCAACAGACTCGAGGCACGCGCAGTGCACGCACCGAATGTGCAAAAAAGGTTCCCTAAAACTGTCTCACTAGGGAGTGGTCAGGGAACCATTTCTGCACATCCCGTATACGGTACAACGGGCTCCTCCGGTACGAACTGCGCATGTGCTACTGCAGCAGACTCGAGCACGCGCAGTGCACGTACCGAATGTGCGTGCGGCTCCCTAAAACTGTCTAATTGGGAGTGTCAGGGAATCATTTCTGCACATCCCATATACGGTACAATGGGCCCTCCGGTATGAACTGCGCATGTGCTACTGCAACAGAGTCGAGCACGCGCAGTGCGTACCGAATGTGCAAAAAGGTTCCCTGAAACTGTCTAATTGGGAGTGTCAGGGAATCATTTCTGCACATCCCATATACGGTACAATGGGCCCTCCGGTATGAACTGCGCATGTGCTACTGCAACAGACTCGAGCACCGCGCAGTGCGTACCGAATGTGCAAAACAGGTTCCCTAAAACTGTCTAATTGGGAGTGTCAGGGAACCATTTCTGCACATCCCGCATACGGTACAATGGGCCCTCCGGTATGAACTGCGCATGTGCTACTGCAACAGACTCGAGCACGCGCAGTGCGTACCGAATGTGCAAAAAGGTTCCCTAAAACTGTCTAAACTGTCTAATTGGGAGTGTCAGGGAATCATTTCTGCACATCCCGTATACGGTACAATGGGCCCTCCGGTATGAACTGCGCATGTGCTACTGGAACAGACTCGTGCACGCGCAGTCCGTACCGAATGTGCAAAAAAGGTTCCCTAAAACTGTCTAATTGGGAGTGTCAGGGAATCATTTCTGCACATCCCATATACGGTACAATGGGCCCTCCGGTATGAACTGCGCATGTGCTACTGCAACAGACTCGAGCACGCGCAGTGCGTACCGAATGTGCAAAAAGGTTCCCTAAAACTGTCTAATTGGGAGTGTCAGGGAACCATTTCTGCACATCCCGTATACGGTACAATGGGCCCTCCGGTACGAACTGCGCATGTGCTACTGCAACAGACTCGAGCACGCGCAGTGCGTACCGGAGATGTGCAAACGGTTCCCTAAAACTGTCTAATTGGGAGTGTCAGGGAATCATTTCTGCACATCCCCATATACGGTACAATGGGCCCTCCGGTATGAACTGCGCATGTGCTACTGCAACAGAGTCGAGCACGCGCATGCGTACCGAATGAACAAAGAAGGTTCCCTAAAACTCTCTATTACCAGTCTGACTATGGTTTAAGGCTAGCACTATAAATGGTATACGCAAAAAAAAAAAATGCGTTGTGACATCGAATTTGGCGGGAGCCCTCGAAACAACAGGGTCAGTGCCACAGCACAGCGTTTATACGCTGTGCGGAGTCCCTGCCTATCACCGTACCGAGCGGCCACCTCAATTTGGAATGCCATTCAGAAAAAAAGAGAAAACGGTTGGAATATGTCAAAGTGCGCAAACAGAATCATTGAGAGGTGTCACCAGACAAGGCCACGTATATACTGCCTGCGAAGGACACCCACTAATTAAGCCACTTGTGTCACACTTCCCTAAAGCGTGTCGCAAAAAAAAAAATGACACAAAAAGTTTTTTTTTCTTTCACTGCCTAGTCTTTGACTCAAGACCCAAAATTCCGGGCACAAAATTCAATGGAATCCCGAGCGTCAAACAATCAAAGGTAAACGAACGATCTGCATAAGAAAAGAAAATCGAGAGGAAGGACCGTTGGATTCCAGTCTCCTGCAGCTCGCCCCCTCAGACCCTCGCTAATCCTCTTCTTCCACCTTCGAGGAGTTGCAATTTTAATCACCATGCATCCCTCGGCGAGTCAGTGTCTTCACTATTTGTTTTCGGCACCCGCTGTTTTCTCTCTCTCTCTCTCTCGCTCTCCTCCTTTCATTATCTGTATACTCTATTTCCCATTAACTCCGACCTCAGTCAATGCCAAGATCCGATGGATCCAATCAAGCCGCAGCGCCCCAAAATGCATCATCAAGGTTCTAATGGACTGTGTTTTATATCATCGGCTATAAACCTTTCCAGCGCTTATTACCCGGACGAAAAATGCCGAGTCACTGAGCTGTGGACGCATGCGCAGCGTCTGATAGACCCCACCACAGATCAACAGCGCATGATCCAGAAGGGGTTCCACTGCACAGCAGACAAAAATGGCAGCGCGCAGAAGGTGATTTTTGGAAAGCTCTATACGCTCCGTGCGGGAACTATAGGGGGCGCTTTGAAAAACGCGCGTAGCGCCGCTAGCGGAGGAGCTGGCGTTCGACAGTGAGGCGCGTTCAGCAGCCTGCGGCGCCTTTTCGCGTGCGAAGCTGTGGCGGCGGAAGCGCGCACGGACGAAACTTTTGCTTTTTGAGCCGATACGTTGAGGGTGACGTTGCATGAGTGCTGGGGCAGACCTAAGAAGGGCATCTAGCTGTTCTCCACTTCTTATATATTGAGTTTGAGTCGTTATTAGGGGTAATTTCTCTAGTTGCGGCCGAAAAAGGGGTTGGAGCAATTTTCCGAAAAGCAAGACGGCCGCCACCATAATTGCTCTGAGTGGGAAATTTGTTTCGCTCGTCGCTGTAAACGTAGGACTGCTGGAACGATGATATTTGGAGGCGAGTGAGATGTTCACTAAGTTTGTGCACGAAGTGTGCCAAGTTTCATTAAGACAGCAGGTGTGAAAGTTATGTTTCTAACGAATAAAGAAATAAAGCTGTACGGGATATCCAATATTGGACCCAAAATGTTGTGTTATAACCGGGCTGTGCGAAGTGCAGATTTGGGCACACAGGTGCTTGGACTTGACAGTAACATGACACAGCACTTATTATACCAAAAAGAGGTGGCATAGGGAAACCAGGTGGAAATTTGGTTTGGGCGGCGTAACTCAATGGGAACCGGTTTTGACCATGAAAGGGCTGTCAAGAGAATACCACTCGTCGTGGGAGGTGGAGACTTTACAGGTAGGAAGGGACTAGTGGACTGTACTTCCAATTGAAACAACTTTACGAAAGGTGGTTCCAAAGCCGAGAAAACAAAGTTGTCGGCCAACACACGGTTTGGCCGTCAAAGGCTTTTGCGGTCAGCTGTTGTGTAATAACCTGTTGTGCGAGGTGCTGATTTTCGGCACACAGGTACTTTGACATGACCGTAACTTGACACAACACTTATTATACCAAAAGAGGTGGCATAGCGAAACCAGGTGGAAATTTAGTTTGGGCGGCGTAACTAAATGGGAACCGGTTTTGACCGTCAAAGGCTGTCAAGATAATACCACTCATCGTGGGAGGTGCACACTTTACAGGTAGGAAGGGACCAGTGGACGGTACTTCCAGTTCGAACAACTTTGCGATAGGTGGCTCTAAAGCCGAGAAAAAAAATTGTTGTCTACAGAACTCGGGGTGTCAGCGTTTCCACATCCAAAAGGAGGCTGATCAAAAAGAAAGCACACCACATAAACTTCCATACTCAAACGTCGATTGTCCAGTGATTCCGAGTTTCATTGTAGTTTTCCTTAGATTCATATTTGTCACTTTTTTGTTTACCGTCCGAATCTTTCTTCATGAAGTACAGATTGCGTGCCATACTTGTCCGGAAATATCATCGACACGTACGATGGGGACGAAACTTCTTTGGAGGGCATTCCTCCAACGAAATTGGCACTGCATACCCGCGAGTGTGGGATGGCATTTCAGTTCGTCCCATCGGCGCTAACACATGTAGGCGTTACTGGTACGAAAACAAACGCAGAGCGCAAAGCGGCAGTGTAGAATATGTCAGCCGTGCCGACACAGTGGCAGACATGATCGGGAGACCAAATTTCTCGCGTCGTACGGCACGGGTCCATCGTTGTCGCTGTCCCACAAAACATCGGCGAGGTGAAAAACTGTGAAACTTTGTCCCCACGAGATACGACGCATAACTATTGAAGTACTTAACGACGCAGCACCGGCAGCACTTCATGCTGTGAACCCAGCGCAACCGCACCGCTCCGACTGCAATGCGTACCAACGTACGCGGCGTGGTTTCGGTTTCGTTTTCTCTGGGGTTCTCACTGCCTACCTTCGGTAACGGCCGCGCGGCGGCGCGCCAGTCGCGTCGCACGGAGTGTATACTGTCAAGAACGATTATAACGAAGTCGGTTATAACGAAATGGCGGCTACAGCAAACCGATCACGATTTCCCATTCCCTTTTGCACTTCGTTATCACCGAAGTCGGTTATAACGAAAGCGGCTACAGCGAAGCGATCGCGATTTCCCATTTCCTTTTGCATTTCGTTATAACCGAAGTCGGTTATAACGAAGTAGCGGATATAGCGAAGGGATTTGCGATTTCCGTTGACTCCGCTATAACCGGTCTCGACAGTATAGACTTTTGCACCGCTTATCATCCGGGTGAAAAATGCTGAGTCACTTAGCTGTGGACGCATGCGCAGCGTCTGATATACCGCACCGCAAATCAACAGCGCATGCTCAGAAGGCCTTCCACAGCCCAGCAGAAAGAGATGGCAGCGAAGCAGAAGGCGACTTTTGCCAAGGTCTTTACCTAAAGTTCCTAGACATGAGCTTCCTACAAGTAGCGACATTCTTGGAAGCGCCGACTGCGTGACGTTGCAGGTTGTAGGGAGCAAGTGGCGGCGCACAGCAGAAGACTGTACTGAATGGCGCCATTTCGTTCCAGCGAAATATGTGCTTTGTGGTTTGAATTGGTGGTCGTTACTCGTAAAGAGAAGTATCGAGGTACTGTAACGTTTAACCTAACAATGTAGAGAGGCTTACAACGATAAACTGGTATCCCGTTCACAGGCAAAAGTGACCGCCACTTGGCTGCCGCCATGTTGTACAATTTTGACCACTAGGCACGTGACCGTACCTAACCCTTAGGCTTTTACGCGACACTGAGCCGAAATTCGTATTGCGATCACTGTAAAAAAAAAGAACATAATAAACAATTTTTTTCAATACTTTCGGCCCCAGACATTAGGGTCTACCTCCGATAAAAACACGAAATACAGCACCACGGCTGACGCCATCTAGCGGAGGCATAGCGAAGCTGCCCGAATGTTTGTCGTAAAAGCATATGTCGGACTTAAAACAAACGAAACACAACTTATCTTGTGGTGGTATTGTTATTAAAGATCAATAAGCAATCATTTTGGCGCGGTACTTCGTTAAAATCTAGACGTAAAACTATGAGGTCACGTGTCTAGTGGTCAAAAATGTGCATCATGGCGGCGGCCAATGCGGGGTCATTTTCAGCTGCCAGTTTATCGCTCTAAGGACCTTTGCCTCGTCGGTTTAACCGGAGAGAGAAAAACGCACAAAGACAACGAGCACCATGACTATGCACCTTTGGCGCTGCTTGAAGGGGTCCTAGCGTTGGCTGCGCCAGCACTTAATGTGAAATTGAGTGTGAAATTCAAACAACGCTTATGTACGTACCTACGTCCACGGTATGACCAGAAGTTTCTGTTTTTTTCTTTTTTCACTGCTGAGCTGCAAAGCGCACCTGCGTTTTCTCGTAGCGCGAGGAGCGACGTATTAGGCTCCACATGTCTGTACAAAGCATGCGCGAACTTTACGCATTATTCTAGAAGCTTGGGTCGAAGACCTTTTCGCGTTGTCCCGAGTCTGAGTGCGTGCGTTGAAGGTGTCCTTGATGAAACGGGGTTCAACGACCCGGAGAGTTTCTGCGTTGCCGCCCGGAAGTACGCTGCTACTGACGCCGGCATCCTGAGATCGTTTTTTTTTTCTTTGCTTCAAAATAAAGAAGGCACTCAGTGACAAATGCGGAAGACTTTTCGTAGGATTGTGGGAGAAACTAAGAGGCCCCAAAAAATAGCGTCTCCGAAACGGCATCCAACATAACGGAGTGGTGGCGACGACTGTAACCTCGTGTGGTTTTCCTGTTTCATATTTTGGCCGATTTTAAAGAACCCTGCACTTTGCTGCGCAGTTTTGTCTGCGGCTCTAACCCCATGTCACGCAGGCCACCCCTGTTGCTAAAGCTTCAACAGTGCATGCGTCCGAAACGTGCATTCCACATCATCAAGATCGCCGTTCTTTGCAGACGATAGTCAGAGGCGTAGGAACTTGATCTGAGGATTCGAGGACCTCTGCCAGGTCGACCCCATAGCACCTCCCCCCCCCCTTCCCTCTTTGATGCCCTGTCAATAACGCGCTCAAACATACTAGCTTGCAGGTGTTTCTCTTGCTGGCTACTGACGGCTATTTCTTCTTTTTTTGTTTTTCGAGCCATACTTCTGTGGTGTGAAACGAACACGGTGAACCGAACGGTCGTGGCATATAAAATACCGGCATGACCGCCAATGACGTTACGGGCAAGCTATACGTATAGGCCATTGGGCGTACAGTCCTCGTATATTACTACTAGGCCAGCTTGTCACGCGCTGACGTCACCCAGCGGCAACGCTTGCAACTACACCGCCCTTGGTCGTGCAGGAGCACTTGACATCATCAACGCGATACGCGTTACGCTTTTCGCTGGCCGATTTCGAAACAAAAAATTCCTCTTGCGTTTCTTTTTTTATCTTGTAAGGCGTTTTTTGTGGCTCTTATTGACAAATGCCGCCATCTCGATAGGTGCCGAAAATCAGATGCCCGGAACTCGACCCATCCCTCGTATCATTGGCTGCCGGGTTATAATCAGATGCTCCGAACTCCACCACCCCGCCTTTCATTGGCTGCCGAGTGATAATCAGATGCTCGGAACTGGACCCACACTGCCTTTCATAAGCCGATGGCGATTTTCATCGCGTGTTGTTGGACCTGCTTCCGCAGCTTCGCTTTTTGACCGCCTGAAGCTGCGAACACCTGATTCGCACGAGAAGGCTGGAGAGGGCACCTGCCGCTAGAGCTTTCTGTTCTGGCCGCTAGGTCTGTCGATCTCGCTGGAGCCGTCGATAGGATGGGATAATGGATGGATAATAACGGCTGTACTCTTGACAACGTGCGGCAGCTTGCGCCGCCTATAGCCTAAAAACAACAACAATCGCCCTAAACAGGCTAAGGGCAGGGCACAAGAGCTGTGCGAGAGCGTAGCCTTGGGTCAGTTGGCAGCCAGGATCAAAAAAGCAGAAGGTTTGCACCTACAAGTGTTTTTCAACGCAAAGACACACAAAGACTCCTGCCCGTTTAGGGCGATTGTGACAGAGAAGGGTACCTGGCAAAAACAGATGGCCTTATACCTTCCAAAAACAGCTGAGCTGTCTTGTTTGGTTATTTGTGGACCCGTTTAGGGTTGCCAACTCTCAGGCGGTGTCTGAATTTTGTAAGGGCATTGATTATGAGAATTGGTCGGCGTTCAGTGTGGACGTTGAGGACATGTTTTACTCCTTACGTCACAACCAGTAGCTGACCTCGGTGAGGTCTTGTATCGAGGCCAGTGGTGAACTTGCGTTCAGGAACGCAAGCGGTGTGTCCGTTGAAAGTTTTTTGGAACTTCTGCTTTTGTACCTTAACTCGATGGTGGTGGGCTGGCGTGATGAGTTCTACTTGCAAAAAACAGGCGTATGTATAGGGTCGTGCGTAGCTCCGATTCTTAGTGATATTTTTCTTGGAGAGGTTGATTCTGCCGTTGCTGGTGCTCTTGAAGCTACTTCTGTGAGGAAAGTGTTTCGCTACGTGGATGATTTTCTGGTCGTGTACGAGCGCACGGATGAAGCTAACACTAGGATTGATGTTATGGCGGTTTTCGAAAATTGTGTGGGAGGTGGGGGGGGGGGGGACTCAAATTTACGTTTGAGGAACCCAACGAAGGGGTCATCGAGTTTCTTGATCTCTCGCTGGCCTTCAAAGAAAAAACATGTTTGCTGGTCTTTCCGCTTGCGGTCCTGGAAGGCAATACTCGACTACAGGTCCGCCCATTCGAAAATAGTAAAGAGGGTACACTGTATAGCCGTTTCATGCCTGGGGTCGGCACTCAGGAAGTCATGTGTGCACTCGATGGAAGACAGTTTCACGGGGCAAGTGAATAGACTCAAGATGTTGGGGTTTCCAGTGGGCCTTTTGGCTGAGGTTGCGGGCTCACTGCTGAAACAAGCAAAAGGAATAGATAAGAAAAAGACAGCCGTAGAGGGAGGTCGGAGGGTGGTAGTTCCCTACCTTCATCGCCTCTCCCACAATCTAAAACAGGTCGGAGTACGATACGGGATCCCTGTTGTGCTTTCAGCGCCACAAAAAAAAAAAAACATGAGTCAGGTGTGCGCGAGGGTTAGTGCAGGCGCGGAAAAACGTCCACAGGCTAGGTGCACAAAGAAGCACAAAACACCGTTTTTGACATGTACTACGGGTGTCGTCTTGCAATACCCCTATCTTGTGGAAGATCCTATGTCGGTCAGACAGGAAGGTGTTTGAACGACAGGCTGAGAGGTAGGAGCGACTTCTACCGCTACATTGCAGAGATTGCTGTTGTATCCCTCTTTTGATGACGTAGCTGTTGTGGGCAGACACCGGGAGAAAATGACTCGAGAGGTAATTGAAGCGTTCATTATATCTTCGATGGCAGACAGATGTGTCAGTGAGCCATCGGGGGAGAGTACTTTATCTGCATTCGAACATGAGTGTGAAGTTTTGAGGCGATGTATCTGCACATCTGGTCACCTGGTGGGCGTGTGTTTTTAATCTGTTTGTGTGTAATCTGTTTAACAAGTTTCTTTGGTTCACTTTTCTTTCAATAAACTTCAGTTGCGAGACAGCCGTTGCCCTGTCGTGTTCTTTACCCGTTCTTCGTCCCTGTTTATCTGAGGCTGTTTTTCATCATGTTTAACTGTTACCAGCTGGACCAAATCACCACCCTACTACAGCAAAAACGTAATATTCTTTTTCTCCCTTCTAAGCGAATGCGTTTCTGCAACTATCGCCAGGCCATAAAGGTGATCACCAGGCCGACCTTTAGAAAATCGGGCAGTAAAAAAAAAAAAAGCAGAGAAAAACTGGGGTCTGCAACGCGACCCCAGAAATGGTATACAGTTTTTTGTTTTTGTTTTTACCTTTGAAATTTTTTGATTTTAGAAGGAAAACACAAATAAATCGCGATTCCTTGTTTTAGCTAAGAGCGTCGCGCTGCATGTATATACACACGAAAAATTATTAAATAAATGAAACTAAAATTAAAAAAAAAAACACTTACTCTCGCTCACTTCGGATACAATTCTCCGAATACGGAAGGTTCCTGGAAACCGATGCTTGAAGCTATTCCCTGTCTAAAAGCCAAATTTGTTCTTTTTTATTTTTGTTTTTGTGTTTAAAACCTCTCAAAAAGCTATTAGAGAGGCGACTTTCTGACTCGTTCTATACCCCAGAGACGGCTGCTGAATATCGTCGGCAGCCCACGCATAAACGTTGAAAGAACCCAAATAAATACACATAGCTATATATATAACACATTCGCGCAGGGCACGGCCGTTCCGGTGCGCCTCCCCAATCTGCGCCCCCCCCCCTTCCTTTTTCTGTCCACAAACCTGACAGCGCATCAAAATCTAAGCGCCAGCCCCACCAATGAACCACCGACCGTCGATCCACGTGACCACAGTTTTTTTTTTTACGCAACGTTCGGACGCAGCGATTAACGTCGTGTGTTTACAGGCAGACGGAAGATTCGTCGAACCGGAGAGTAGCGTCCACCGTGCTGTCGGCTGACGGTTGAAAAAAAACAAAAAAAACAGCTATTTACCTTGCGAAGCCGGGGCAGGCTCAATGTTTTCCCGCTAATTTCTCCTCCCGCCCTCTCGTGGTCAACCGTCGATGCTTCGTTCGGTGCTCGAACGCTGAGCCGCTGAATGAAACGGAACTGGTCGAAGCTGGTAGTTTTTTTGTTTTCTTTTCTCGCGTAAACCATATTATATATTCCTTTCGCCTTTATACGAAGCTGACAGTGCGTTGGGAGCTACATAGCACGCCGATCCAATCAGCAGCCTCCCTTTCATCACGTGACCCTAGCGTTGGAAGCACCGCGTCACTATAGTAACCACGTTACGTGGTAACGCGTTCCTGTTTCCAATAATGTACTCTTTAGCCTACTCGTTGTACTTTTAAACGAGTCACGAGTATTTTTCGTCACCATTTCACGGTATCGTGTATAAAATGACGTCATACTCCTTACTTCTGATCGACTTTCTTTTTCAGGCTAAAATAATATTTTCTTATTAATTGCCGCATCACTGCGAAATCCTTCACCGAAAATCAAGGTCAATATAACTAAAAAAAAAATTATGTTTACATATTTTGTAGCGAAGGATATAATAAAGACTATGAGATCGCTACGTAAATTGTCGAAGTTCGTGTCCAGGGCTTATCGCTGTCGCATAATATTGAAATATAAATAAGTAATACAAAAGTAACGTTGGTTAGTTCTTGGAAGTAACGGGAACGGTATTTCGCTGCATTTTCACTATACGGTAACGAATCTCGGTAGAGTGTTAATTTGTTGGATGATTAACAAATAACCCAAAAACAAAAAAAGAAGTTTTTTTTTTTTTTGATTTTACGGTTACAACGTTTACTCTTTTGAGTTCACTCTAAAACCGCGGTCACACGTGACTGGTCGGGCCCACGTAGGGTCCGCCGCTGTTTTTCTCACAATTTATTCGCGTGGGTTTAATTGAATGCGGCCTTTTGCGCTGGGACCCGAAAACAAAGAGAGGAGTAGAACGGTGCCCGTGGCTAAAAGCCAGTTTATTGGCGCTTTATTTTATTTTTGTTCGGGGGGGGAAGGGGGGGGGGGGGGCGTTTTTATACTTTTTTTTTTTGGGGGGGGGGATTTTATGTGGGCGCCGCCGAGGCATCAAATGGCAGCATGAAGAGCTTGTTTCCGCCACTCAAAACAAGTCGGTCATTTTACCCTCACGCACAATGCAAAAAAAAAAGAAAAAAAAAACTAAACGACATATTAAAAGTGCATTGTTTCGCCGCTCAACTCAACCGTTGGATCAGGAAAGAGTGTAAAAAAAAAATAAGGGAGAAAGAAAAGTAAGTAAAAAAATATATATATATATATATGTCATAATTTAATTTAGACACCGGATATTAAGACTCTTACGTGGGGCAAAGGCCGTTTTGACATAAATTGGGAATAAAAAAACAAGTAAAGAAAAAAAAAGACGGAGGAAACATTCATGCAAAATAAAAAAAAAAAAGAATAAAAGGAATAATAAAGGAACGGAAGCAAACTTGAAGGGAAGGCATTAACCTCCCGTGCAGACTTCTATGGTACGGTACTCATTACGAGTATCGATTACTTTCGGCAGGAGTCATTTTGCAATGATTCCGAGTACCTTTATTACGTAGTAATCACAAGAGCAATCTGGTTACTCTCGAAAGTAAGAAAATGACGTGTAACCACTTTACTCTTTTCCCCCACCACTTCCCGGAGACGCCCATTGTTGCCACAACCTTCCTGGCAAGGTACCCTCAAACCAAGTTCCCAAAAGTGGTGAATTTCGAAGGAGAGTATAGTATAGTGTATTTCAAAGGAGAGTATACTTGTACGGTACTCAATAAGAGCAATAAAATTACTATGTAAACGACTACCTTTAACCGTACTTTTGTAATCGTTTGGTCACCTTAATAAGGTAGTAATTACAGGAGCAATCTGACTACTTTTGAAAGTAATAATATTACTTGTGACTGTTTCGATATCTTCCACCGCTTCCTCATGGCGGCCTCTGTATCTACAAATTTTTCACCAAGAAATCCTCGATTCGAATCTCTCACAGAAGGAGGGTCTACCAAAAGTGGTGGATCGAAATGATGAGTAGTTTGTAATCCGGTGATTGTAATTCATCAAATAGGTGCAATTGAAAGGACCGTTTTCGAACCGGCAGGAAGATGATGCTGTTCTCAAAACCTGAAGTAATCGGAAAAGAAACGGGTGCTTCTTCGAGTAAGTATATAGCTCCTCTCGAGTAATCAAATAACCTATTTGAATCATTTTTAACCGAGAGTAATAGTCATTGTAATAAATTACTTGCTCGCTTAATTTCTACTAGACTGCTCCGGTGTGGCTTAGAAGCAGGGTATTGAAGTGTCTCTGTGTTTGCATGTGTGTGGATTTTTATGAGCTCTTGATCATCGTGAATATCGACTGAACCGCGGTCAACTTTTTTTTGTTTGTTTGAAATTTTAATGTGACACAGCAAACAAATTATATTACAATCTAAGATACATTTTTGTTACCCCTTGTATATGGGCTTCAAGTTTGATCGCAGTGAAAACTGACCGTTCAAGGGTTTTGCAGCAAATTGGCGTGGCTGTATCCGCAGATACAAATAATAAAGTGTACGATCGACTCTCATTTCTTTGCAATTTCCAGTTTTCGTTGAGTTTGGTGACTCAAAAAGCTCTAATATGCTAGATGATTGATATGAAGTTTTATCGCGTGTTTGCATAATGCATATACTTTGAGATCTTGTACCCAATCATCGATTATTACATAAATTTATGAGCTACGAAATCGTGCGAACAGGGGGAGTGAATAGTGTGTTTTAGGAAACCGTTTTAGCACGTCCGTTATGGCACGATGGGGCCTCCGGTATACGAGCTGCGCTGGTGCGAGTCTTCTGGCGTGGCACATGCGGAGTTCGTACTGGAAGGCCAATCGTACCGATACGGATGTGCAAAAACAGTTTTCTAAAACTCTTTAATGTTTTTTTTTCGTGCTTCTAGTAAGTTCGACTTCATTTTACAGAACCGATTTGCATATTTTTTTCTTTTGCTTTTTTAAGTATCGTTTACGTAAACAAGGATGTAGGGATTCGCAGATTAGTGTCAGTCAGTTTGTGGCTTAGCCCCTGAGATTACAAGGCAACTTCGTGATACGAAAACTCTTAACAAGTTGGTAAAACAACACGAAACAAACTTTTTTGATGGGGAGGCTAGTTTGTTACGAACGCGGAAACGCGTTGCCAGAAGCGCTGTTACTTGTAGCTCATTACACCTAGGGTGCCTACATGTTTCCGCTCCGCTTTAGGGTGGCGCCAACTTCTTGTTACCCTTTCCCAGATCCTCTCCCACCGCCATTTTTTCCCACTTCTTATTTCGCTAAACGTACACAACGTTGAGTTTCTGTAGTCTCGACACACCGGCAACACTGTGAGGCCACTTCCGTTTCCGTTCATAACAGAAGTCGGAGGCTCAGCGGGATGGCGGTCGTCGTGGCTGTCGCTCTCTTTATTCGGGATTTTCATATTTTGAAGTTGCGAGCCGGAAGTGCGCGTTGCTTTTATCGAAACGCGAGTTCCCGCGACAAAATGGAACGCAACAGATCGGCTTTGAACGCCGAAACCTCGCCGTCGGAACGAGAGCGGTGAGCGCTCCCTAGCCCTAACGAGGATTACCGGCGTAGTCCGGGCGCACGACCGGCGAGTGTGACAAAATGGTCGACGAAAACAGCGGAGGTTGCCATGGTAACGAGGTAGGCAACACTGGTTTGTCGGCAACAGGTATCACAAACGTTGTCGCCACCCTAAACAGCGGAGCGGCGGAAACATGTAGGCACCCTAATTACACCCAATGCTGTTTCACAGATGTGTCGCCACTTTTAGAAGATAGATAAAAAAAATAAAAAAGCAGTTCCTTTCCCGTCAACCGGGTTAGCATAGCATCGATCTTCTTTTCACACTAAAGGGACGTGTAATTTCGCTAAAAGGTCATATTCCGTGTTCTTTTGTCCAGTCCCTTGTTCGAAGACCTTAGCTTCCCTGTCCCTTTGAGTTTCTGACGTTTCCTTTGTTCTGCTTACGCAAATAACTCTCATCTTCTCTATACCGCTAAGCTTTTTTTGTAATTCATTATTTTTGCTGTTTTTTTTTACTGTTTTTGTTCATACAGCTATAACTTGTTACAGGTTAGAAATAAGAAAAGCAGGAGACGATCCTCCCAAAGGGCTCTCCACTCTTTTTACTCAAGCGAAACGAGCGTGGTATAGGAGGCATGAGGAAAGAAGAAAACCACCACTCATGTCTAGCAGAAAGCTTTATGAAAGAGGTTTGCGCTGGTATTCTAAGCCTACGACGGAAACAGACACATGAAAAGCCCACAGTTAACGTAATTATTTTGTATCAACAGGAATACTTTTTTGTCTTGTTTCTTAAGGAACCTGAAATAAGAATAGTAATCCTTCGGGAGAACATCTTGGGTTGCTATATTTACTAAGCTGTATATGTCAAAACATTACTGGGCTACCTCTTTTTTTTAATACTCCTGCTTATTACACATCTAAATCAGAGCTTTATAGCCTTTTATAACATAAGTCAGAGTAGCTTTCAGAGTAAAAACTAGAATTCAGCTTCGTGCTATTCATCGGCAAATTCCGGTTGTACGAGCCCTCCATACCGAAACTACCTAGAAAAAAGGGGTCGTAACTTAATGTATTTTCAATATAAAGTTCACAGAAAAGAGAAAACAACATAGATTTATATATAATGCCCGATGCACTTCGACCTAACTGGGCATTGAAGTGGAAAGTTCATTTCGTGGCCACAGCCATTAGTCACCAGGTTTCGTAGGGAATCCTCGGGTGTGTTTTCTGTAGGCTACGTGAATCACGGGGCCAGCGTACCGTTTAGCAGAAGCAATTTCTGGTCAATTTAGTGACAAAATGCCTCTGCATGGTGCGACTGGATGCAGTCTTGCGGAGTTGTCATTACAGGAGTGAAATGATTCCGGAATTCTTCCACACTTCCGCGACTCCGGAATGGAATGGCGGCATAGCGCTGGGAGGATCGAGATGGGAATGGGATTAGAAAACGAAAGCGGTATACCGTTTGTAGACGTCTCGCCAGGTAGTCCACATGTACTCCCCATTAGAGATGTTGATCGAAAAGCACGCCCAGATGCCTTGTAGATGACACGTGTTCTAGTGATTCGCACATGCAGTTCTTACAAGTTGATAAGTGAAAACCTAAAGGGGCCGAAAATTCTATGATTTTGGGCGGGTAATGAAAGCACATTACTCTGGTTTTATCAACGTTCACACAATTTTAATTGCTAGTGAACCACGCCGTTAGGTGGAATATGTCATTTTGAAAAAAACTACATAGCTTCGAATTCGTCATTTCTAGATAAAACCAAAGCGGTATCGTCAGCGTACTGAAATACCCGCGAGGAAAAGTGAAGCTTTCCAATTTCATTAGCATAGATGTTTAAAAGGAGAGGTCCTAAAATAGATCCTCGAGGAAAACCGGATCTAAGTGGCACTAACTTACTCTTAGAGTCACAAATATTCACTAGCTGTTGACACTATGAAAGATAGTCGGTCAGGAAGTCATGGAATGGGCCTCTGCAACCCAAGTGTTCTAATTTATGTACAATCAACCCGTGATCACCTGTGTCAAATGCATTTCTGGGGTCTAGAAAAAGAGTTGGCACAAAATTGTTACCATCAATATTTTCGTGGATGTGATATCGGACAGATCTTCGAGTAATGATTGTGTGACTGTATTTTGGCGAAAGCCGTACTGGGAATACTACGATCAGTAAAGAATAACTTCTAACAGAGAAAAGAGCACCGTCATTGTGTCTTCAGAAGAGTCAGAAACTTTTTAATGATTAGACATACCACGAATAAAATAGAAATGGGCCTGTAATTCAACATGTCCTTTTCACTTCCTTTTTAAAGATAGGCCTCACAACTGCAACTTTTAGGTTGATCGGGATTCTACCCTTTGAAAGAGATCAGTTAATTATTCTCAGCAGCATGTATTTAAGTTTGTTAAAGTTAGCCAAGATGTCTCTCGAGCGAATACTGTCATTACCAGGGGCCTTGGCCGCGGCGACATTATTTATAATCAGACTTGGATCCCCTTCCGTCATTTGCGTCAAATAAGCTGAGTTTTCGCAGTCAACCCGCTAGGCCGGTGGAAATGTTGCTGTAACTAAACCCCTCACGTTGAGATCACCGACACTTCGAACAAATATTTCATTGAACCTCTCACGTAAACATTGTACATCCCGGTCTCCGAAAGCTTTTTTGATTGATTGGTCTATATTCTCTTTCCCTTTTTTAGTGAACTAGTTCATGAATGTTTTTGTGGAAAACATTTCATGAAATAGAATGAATGTGAAAAACATGTTCCCGTGTTTTTCTGGGGTTTCTAATGTGACGCTCCAAACGAGCAACGTAGTGTTTGTTTGTTTTCGCGTCTTTTTTCTGCAAGTCTTATTATGTAGGCTTATAACTCTTCTATTACTGCCTAGGATTGACTTTACATCTATCTCAGAGTGTGTCTTTTTCATGACAAAGCTTTATTATTTCAACGGTAACATGCACATTTGCGCGTTTTTTTTTTGCTTCAACCGAATTAGTTTTATGCACTTATTATATATACTTTCCGAATTATTCAGCCATTTTTTGATAGCTAGTGCTCTGATCCAATGATACCAAAATGTTACAGTGCATATTCATGAAATAATGTATCTATCTTTTCGTTATAAAAAAATACAACAGAATGATCAACCCATTCCTCGTTTAGGGCACCACAAAACAGAATGAGAGATACAAAATGGTGGTCTGCTACTTTTTGTTTAATTACCCCTGAGGCCAAGTTGAATTCATTGAGTCTAACAACTATGTTATCAATACACGTGCTTGTAATTCAAGTTCCCAAACTCTCTGTCTTGTGGAATTTCCGTATGACGTTTTCTAGTCCAAAGCCCGACAAATGATTAGGATATTCTACAACACCCTATTTAGATACGTTCACAACATCGATGCTGAGATCTCCAGCTAGAACCAGCTGACTGTTATTGTAAAACCCGTTCAGAAAATATTACAACTCGTCGTAGAATAAAAGAAGCTTGGTGGTCTATAAATTGCGCAAATTACAAATGACGTTCGGAGACGCTAATTCCCTGGAAAAGAATTGAAATCTTTTTGCAATACAGATTGGAGCTATACTCCGCGTCACTAGTTGTGTGCAGTGCAGGCGAAGGCAACGCCAGGCGAAAGGAGAAAGGGCGAGCACTAGGAACGCGGGACGGGAGAGGAGGGCAATGGAGGGCGAGGGGAGAAAGGGAGAGCACTAGGAACGTTAGAGAGGAGAGGAGGTTTCTCTCCTCCTCCCCAGCCTTCCTAGCGCTTGCCCTTTCTCCCCTCACCTGGCTTTGCCTTCGCCTGTACTGCACGCAATTAGTGACACGTGTGTAACAAAGCTGTGCAGCGCCTTAGCAAGCACCGCTCTTCATTTGCAGAAAAAAAAAATTAAACGAACAGATCTTTGCTTTTTTTTTTTCTGTGGTGAAGCTTTTTCATATATAATTCTTACATTGGAATAAACTATAAAATCGCCGATAACAAAACTTGGGGAATATTCCGAAAATGAGAGACCCGCTACAAGTGCCCCGCCATCACCACTGTAGGCGGGCAACAACCTATATTTCTGGCAACTTGACACCCCAGTCTGTTTGAACGACGAACGCATAATGTAACATGCCCAAGCGTCCTTTAGAGGGCACGAAGCATCAAGTTCAGCCCAAGCACCTCCTGGCCCCAAAACAGAAAAAAAAAACGTCGCAGCAGTTTGAAGCAATAAAGTCGGCGACCAAGCAATAACGATGAGCTTCGAAACGTGAAATAATAAACACTGTCGCATGCAGGTAACGAAAGCAGGCCCTCGCAATCTTTTCGACAACGCGTGGGAACCTAGATTAGTTCGTTATGCTCTTCTACGAGAACTCTCTCGCCACATATCAGCATAAACAGAAAGCTTGGCAGATTAACCAGTATTCTCAGAAGCGTGCAGAAAAAGAAAGAAAAAAGAAGAAGAAAACACTCAAGTGTCATGGAAGACTGACATGGCTGGATGACGAAACCGAAAAAGAGCAGAAGGTCAAGTGATGGGCATTCGCGAAGTGTTTTCTCTGGGCAACTCCGACCCCCACGCATTTAATCCACTTTCCTCTGTTTCACATTTCGGCCGCCAGGCTGCGGCAGTTGCGCTGCGCGCCTGGATAGGGGTTAGTTCCCCGCTCCTCTCCTTCACGTCTTGTCCGCAAAGTGGCGTTGCCTCCTCGCCATAAGTTGGGGTCAGGATGAACAGTGCTATATGTAGCCATAGCTGCTGCGTAAGCATGTTTATTGTTATTTTTATATCTGACAATAGGTTGAAGTCTCGGCAACCTTCAAAGCAAATAAAAAAAGTTGGCTCTCCTTACCAATTTTTTTTTTTGCAATCGAGAGAGGAAGAGATAGAGCTGCAAAGAAACGGCGGTGATAATCGAAAGGCTACACACTTCACGCAAATAAGGCTGGCCCACGCACTTGCGACTGTTTACGACCGTGGGCCTTAACCCTCCTAATATATTTTACGACGAAAGAACTCACTGGCGCCATCTATCTGGTAGCCATGATGCATCTGGCATTTTCGTACATTTCCTTTCTTTGCGCGCATCGATTCTCTCTTTTTTGGGGGGTCAAATACCTTTTTGACAGTGTTATAAAGGACCACATCTCGTAGATAATAGGTACATTGGATCTCGCAAATAGCGCAAAACCTATTCGTTCTAGGGAAATGCAGTACCAGGGTCTGCTCATCGATGGCGCCAGTGTACCAGTACGTTCTCTCGTGGAAAGAGATCAGCAGATCTCGGTCGGAAGCAAACGCAAGTGGGTGAACGTCCTCTTAAATTTAGCTTGGGGCGCTCACGTGACACTGTGCGTCACGCAACACCATGACGTCGCGTGACATCATGATGACGTCATATGATGGGGTCACGTGATATTGACATCATGTGACGCCATGACGTCACATGACACTATATTCCCCTCTGAATTTCGCTGGCCACCACCTATACACAAATGGAACACACACCGAAACCCGCTGAAATACCTCGTCTACAGTGCACTAGAATATATGGGCAGGGCAAAAAGCGCTGGCGGCGCCCCATCGGCCGTGTGAGGCCAGAAGTGTTGACTGCCGCGAGTGGCGCTCTTGTCGAAATCCGGAGGACATGGATATTGCAACATGGGATATGGCGTCGCGCACTTTCTCAGATGGTTTCTGTGGTGTCTATGGTCGTTTTCGCAATTTGTTGTCTTGAATGTCAAATGCTTGGCATTGTGATTGCATAGGTTCGAGTCTTGTCGCTCAGCAATGAAAACGAAGAGAAAGAAGACGGATGCGCACCGCTACGCGCCAGCATGCAAGACTGGTTACCCCGGTTTTCACTACATTGCCCAAGCAAGCGTTAAACATTAATTCATAGGCGTTCAAACACCCAGCCACACAAATGAATCGCTAAGATTAAAAACAGCTACGCTTGGCGCGAACTTCGCTGGCAGGAGTGCTCCGGAATCGAACACCAGCGCTACCTGGTAGGTTCTACACGAAGCGCCTTACCTGGAGGCCGGATATTTTTCCACTACTACAATTCTAGTTCACGGTACCTCGTCCATAACTGCAGACGCCATTTATAAAACTTAAATTGAGGTATGCTCGTTGTCTCGGAAAGGACGTTCCGCGCATTACCTACGCGCTGTGAGAAGTAGTTCTTACAAAATTCGCTTGCCGAAGGAGAAAAATGATGCTTCTGGAGTTTGAAATGTGTACGTCTTGATAAAATAACACAAAGCTAATCCAAGATGCACTTGCATGTACCTTAATTCAACGCAATACGGGGGAAATTTGTAACGTTTGACGAGAAGCCGGACTTTTTTCTTTTTTTGCAACTGTTCTTCATGTAAAGACGACTATAAGCGCATGTTTATGTTCTCTTTTTGAGAGCGCAGCTCTTAGGCGCCCGTTTCCGTGTTTTGCGGACTCGGCGTAACCGCGCGGCCATCCGTCCATTCCAATTTTCCCCGCTAACTTTAGCGCGGAAAGTGACGTCACATGACTCGGTGTCACGAAACCTATGAACAAATTCAGTTTCTCCGCTAGATTTAGCGGGAAATCTGACGTCACGTACCCTCAACAACAATATAATTCGCCGCTCAATTTAGCGGGAGAATTGACGTCACGTGACCTACGCACCCATTCAGTTTCACCGGTAAGTTCAGCGGGGAAAATGACGTCACATGACTTGGCGCCGCGTCACCTAGGAGGAGGATGGGAGGGTACGGAGTAGGAAGAGGAGGGGAGAGGAGGAGGTGGGAGGAAAAGAGAAGCGGATGAGGAACAGAGAAGGAGGAGAGAAGGAGAGGGTACGGAGGAGGAGGAGATACCCTCCCCTTTGTACCCTCCCGTCGTCCTCCTCTAAAGCTGCGCTCAAATTTCGCGTTACAAAGAATTTGTAAACGTCTTTAATTTTTTCCTTAACCGAACATTTTCGTGCGCAATTTTCAGACAGTAGAAGGTAATTATACTTGAAGTTTGTCTCCTCGCTAACCATTGCACTATTTCCGCCTTTATGTGGAGAATTAAGATATATGTAGGTGTATTGGAGATTATATATATATATATATATTACGTTATCAATACGTACAAGTTTCAAGCGCCAAAAGCATCGCTTCTTCGTCCGACAACCAACTTTTATAAGAACTACCTCGCGCGGCGTATGAACAACGCGCAAAATTTCCTTTTTTTTTTCTTGATGTGAAAACGAGCATAATCGGATAAAGCAAAAATCAAAGGGGTTACAGAGGAGGCAAATTTATATGTTCCAGTTATGGTAACAACGTCGTTTGGCCTTACGTTGCAATCGTGGATATGGCCAACAAATGTTTAGGAAAAAAAATGTACCGAGCCATAGTCAGTGACAGTGGCTTGGTAGATGCACAGAGACACGTACAACAGCAGCATGGAAATACAGAAGTAGTTCCACCGCTCACTCGAAATCGTCGCCAGCAATTACGAAACTATCTGCAATGGAAAGAAACGATGCCATCTATCAACGTTTGTTAGTCAAGAATTGCAGTAAAAAGGAACCCGGCCCCTCCCGGAACGTTATTAATCTCCTCCTTGATGCGTCGAATGAACATATTAGTAGGTGCATCTTTGATTTGTTTTACGCCATTTCATGAAGACACAGACTTCTCAAACGCCAAAAGCATGGTTTCCTTCTTTCGACAACCAAATCTTGTGAGAACTGTTCTGCGCAGAAGATCAATAATGCGCAAAAATTTAATTTTTGTTTCAATGTGACAATTAGCATAAATGTAGATACCCCAGTTAAACGCTGTTCGCTCTAATTAATTAAAATTGAAGCTCTAGGTCCTAAATAAGAGGACAGCGGTAACTCCTCGCACGCGTGTACGCCACCTGCAGAACACACGTCACGTCTACCGATCGGCTACGGCTTATCGAAGTCGATTCACCCGTTGCATGTAAAGCATATGCGTCAGTAACCACACAAAGAAGTAATCGATTCTTGTCTCCCTCCCCCGTCAAGAGATGAAGGGAAGACGACGAACGACCAACCGCCAGTTTCAGTTTCGACGATAGATAAGACCAAACGTGCAAGCCTTTCCAAGCCGTCAATTATGTCCCGTATAGCGGCGGCAGGCGCATTGTGTATGGGTCCGAATCGAACGACCCACAATGGCTGAGGCTCCTGACAGGAGTCAGAATGGTCCCTTTCAGGGGTTCCCCATGCGCTTGCGCAGTGGTGTACCTGGCATAATTGTCCGCCATTCGTGGTGTCCTCCACGGGACGCGGCATCTGTAGTTTGTCACAGTGTCGAGCTGGGGACGTTGAAATACCACCTGCACTCTGTTCCACACATTGCCAACTTTCTGGGACATTCCGTGGAATTAAAAAGAGTTCTCGAGAAAGTATCAAAATTCAAATTGATTTGCATTATATGATACCCGGGCAATTACAGCCCTCGGGAACATCGCGATCTCTTTTGTGCAGAAAAGCAGAACCTGACAATTTTATGGATGTAACTCATAAAATTCAATGCGCAAAAAATAAAAAAAGTGGAAAGCCGTGGAAAAAAAAAAAACTGTACGCACTTAAAATTTTATTTATTGCGTTTTAATACTCGTTGACTCTAATCTAAAATACTCCCGGGGAACATTGCGATGTCTTTGTTGCTGTTCCGTTGATATTCTCATTCTAGCGCACGCGCCGAGGCGTACATGTCCAAGAAAGTTGGGAATGTTGGAATGCGGAACCACTAAGGATGACGTCACGAGCGGGCCTTGTCTTCTATACTCCGTTTCACATTAGGCCCGACAGCAGCCAATGCTATCCGATCCTACTGGGGCCAATCAAGCAGTGCCTAAAGTGCATCCATCGTAACGGTGCTCGTCGTCTTTCTGCGTTTGCATGCATCACCGGCCGAAACCAATCACGCGTAGATCAATGAAAAAAAACACGCCGAAGACATTTAAGATGGCTGACGTGCAGAAATGCTAGAGCATTCCTACATGCGGCGTTCTAAACACCACACGTCTTCCTTTTTTCACACGGCGCTCCGGCAGTGACACGACGATCACCCACTGCGCGTGCGCAGCGCAGCGCCCCTCCAGTTTCACGGCTTCCATGACGAGGCATCTGCGTTGCTCTGCTTTTCTTTGTGTTTTATTTGTGGTTCGCGTCCGCTTTGACCTTGAGCGCCCCCGCCGGCTTCCGTGACGAAGCATCTGCGTCTCTCTGCTCTTCTTTGTGTTTTATTTTTTAGGCGCGTCGGATTTGACCTTGAGCGACGCGTGCTTGATGACGCATTTTTATGGCCATCTTTCGGGCACAACGCCGACGCCATTTCGCGAAATGAAACAAGTAAGGCTTTCGCCTTAAAAGAAAAAAAAAGCACAGTAACACGGCGAATTCACCTCGAGGTGGCTGGTTCAGCTGCGGTGACGGTAGACGCATTGGAAGAAGACGGCCGCCGTGACTTCATAGTTTTGGAGCTGCTCGATTGGCGCCATCGGATCGTATGTACCATTGACTGCGGTCGGGACTAATGTGAAACGGAGCATAAAAGTCAAGGCCCGCTCGTGACGTCATCCTTAGTGGTTCCCCATTCCCGTGTCCTAAGCGGCAGACGCGTTGAAGAACGGCGAGGGTCACCGCAAAGCGGCAAGACGCGTCCGTCTTGGCGTCGCCGCTTGACAGCGTCGCATTCGTCGCGAGACGCGCCCGGCGGTGACGCTGACGCCAGCTATATGCGGACCGCAAGTCCGTCCGCTTCTTTAGCGGGGGTGTGGTGACGTCATAGTGATGCCGAGTTCTGATTGGCTTTCATTGGAAGGATAGCGGATAGACTTCCAAGCTAGATGCCTAGAGGTCTACCTACTATTTTTTTTCGAGAAAAGGAATGGCACGTGCGTTAGTGAACCCTCATAGCTTTAAAACAAAAAGAAATAGAACTGCAGCACAACAGGGCAAACATTAGCTCCAGGGTGCCAACAGCATAAACACAAACATTACCAACTGTCTACAAATGATAGAGAAAGACATTAATCGTCCCAGTCCTTTCCACGATTTTTCATGTACATATACGTCATCTAAAACTGCAGCATTTATCTGCCTCCTAAAACACCTATACCTACAATTGCCCGCAATGACATTAATTTTCAATTCCGCGAATTATCAGGCAATCTTCATCCTTCGAAACAGGGGCATAAAGAACGAACAAGAAACGAAAAATAAACTAGTTGTCGAGTCTGCGCTTTCACAGGTACGTCACGTTCTTATCCGTCTTTCATATCATCTCATAGTTTACATGTTTACGTGTTCAGTGTGACTTCGCAGCGCAGTATACCTCAGAATGTCAAACCACCTGGCCCAAATCCAAGCATTGTCACCTCCTCGCAGCTCGTCTAGCAAACGCGGCCCATGCATACCACACGGCCCCGATCAACCATGTTGGAGACACACTGAAATCTAGGCTCTCTACGAACGTGCAGCGAAAACTGGCGCGGCCTGGCGGCCTAGAAGCGAAACAGTGAAAAGAGGGATGAAATGCACGCCGTTGAATTTGGGAATAGGTGTTTTATGTGTGTGTGTGTGCGTACGTACGCACGTACGTGCGTGTGTGTGTGTGAGCCCGTGTGTGCGCTCATCTTTCAAGACGAACAGAAGATTCAATTGAGCATTGCTCGCACATCCATCAAACTGGAAACCCAAAGGTAGCGCATGCTGCTTCACGAACACATTCGCAAGTGCTAAGCAATTCGCTTTCACGGGCCACTCGAGCCCTGTCCTTTTCAGAATACTATATTGTTTGCTTCTTTTCCACTTCGGAATTGTGAGAAAGTGTCCGCGCGTCCCTTCGGATAAGCCCGTATCGAAAGAATGCGGAGAAGACGCCCTGTGCTAAGATTAGCCTTAAGCTGACATTGCGGTGGGAGCGTCGCGCTCGCCGGATCAATAAAACCGCCTCCCTTTCATGACCTGAACCCGCTCTCTGCGCGTGTGCATGAGCGAAAGCGTGATCACGTGGCGAAAGATCGACGTGTGATTAGTCAGACGAGCACGTGGCTTCCATCGCACTGTCACCTTAGGGGTGGCTGCAATATTGCTCTTGCCCCAACTCGTCCGCTCCATAGTCGAGGGCCGACGCTTGTGTCCAAGGACTTTTTTTTTTCCTTCCCGTTCGTCGCAAAGGCACCCCAGTTTTTTTTCTTCTTCTTCTTTAGAGATTGAGTTTATCGTAAATTCAAGAACGTTCCGCGACAAACCGAGGACCGATAAAAGCGTTTCCAAAATTGCAGCCCATAAAGTGACCCAAGAACCCGATTGCCTTTTTTCCCTTGTTTTTTTTTTCTTCCCCAAGCGGTGTCAGGCTTCAAGTTCAAGGATGTGAGGAGGTTGTCATGGCAACGTGACACGCAACCAACGAGAACATGCTTCAATTTTTCTTGAGGCTACTAAAAAAAATAAAAAATAATTGCCGCGTCCCCGCGTAAGTGGGTCAGGGGTGTCGTTGACGTCAACTCGAAAAGATAAAAAAAAACCAAAAAAAAGTTTAAGATGTTTTGTGGAGAATATGAAGCCTAACTGCGCGAATAAATTAAGCACAGGCGAATTGCCCTTCCATAGGCATGTACCCGTCCTTGCGTTCCGATGTTTCAAAGACGCTTTCGGAGCACAATAGTGCAATTCCCTTATAACGATCATGAGAAAACCCGAAAATTCAATCCTTACAACAGATTATCGTTGTATCTGGACAACAAAGTGAGTGTTTCTAGCCTAGAAAGTCTAGAAACTGATCGTTATACGCACGTAGTGTCGTTATAAGTCGGTTGCGCTGTACACCTTTCTCCGGCGCTTGTCGCCCAAGCGGAAAACGCTAAGTCACTGCGGGCAGTGAACGCAGCGTGAGCGGCGTCTCAAATTCAGTAGAAGGGAGCCCTTGCTCTGAACGCGTTTCACAGCCCAGCGTACAAATTCGCTGATTGGGACGGTCTATAGACCAACTCACTGTTCGTAGAGAAGCCCCATCGTTTGCCCACACGGGTGTGGGCACTGTACGTGCGCAGAAACCAGAGTCGCTCGAAGAGAAGCGCCTGCATGCGCAGTGCCGACAGCAGTGCCACCGCAGCGCCGTGACGTCAGAGGGTTGAGTCGGTCTATACACGTTTGCAAGTACGGCCTCAGGGCGCCGCCATCTTGTTCGAATGGCGGCACGCTTGGGCGCGGCCATAATTCTGATTACGACTTCATAGCAAGGCGTCGTAATCGAATGTCCGTTTCACATGGGAACGGGCATTTATTAACCTCGTTATTCGGGGACACTGACTGAGCTGAAAGCAGTTGTAATTTCAAATTCGAAAATATTAAGCGTAGTCACGTTTGGTGTACATGGCGCAGTCTGTTTTTGTTTTTTTAGGTGTAAACATATGTTTTGTTTCGTCAATCGCGGAGCTAGCTCCGTATGTTGCAGCCATAGTGTCGAACCGAAATTTTTATCGACTCTGTTCGGGGATCGGGTTCACGGCTTTCGGTTCAGTTACGGTTCAGTTCCAGGAGCAAAAATAACGGTTCAAACCGGTTCGAACCGGTTTGAACCGACTAAATTGAGAATGCATTTTCCGCGTTGTTTTGACAATAGACACTATTTCAACCGTGAAACGAGGAACTTTATATCATTTATCACTCACACAATCCACTTTCATTTCCAGGTACCGAAAATAATCACGAATTGCGGTACTTAGTTTGAACAAAACAGTAAAGAAAAGCTATAGATTAGCACTACAAAACGTGGTGTTTATACGACTCAATATCTATTTGTTTACCTGAGTCGGGTTTATTTTACCCGAATCGAAAGGTTATGGGTCTGGTAGGCTCCCTAAAATACCCATGATTGGGACAACTTTGCGTCGCAGTATTAAAAGTTGAATCCTAGTTGTGCTCCTGAAAGTATTTCGTAAACTAGATTTCACAATATATATGGTGAGGAGTTGTCCATTTCATGATTTTATGCACTGGAATTAGTTTGTTTAATTATAGCGCATAACATCATGGAATGGGTCCCTCCTCAGCACATCTATTTTGAAATCTAGTTTACGAGATACTTTTAACAATATATATAATGACGGCGCAACTGAGCTAAAAGCAATATTATTTTCAAAATGACACGAAAGTTTTAGGAAAAGCCCTTCCAGTCTACTTTTTATAGAAACACCAAGCGGCAGTCGCAAGGCTTATTATCCTGACCAACATTGTTTACACTCGGCACCGTGATGCAGATGAAAAATCACGCAGAAAAGAGTGATCAAAGTTGTTCACTCATCTATACGAACCTTCCTACTCAGATCAAAATCTGGCCTAAAATAGCGCGTATCCAAGTGAATAATTTCGGTATAACTTGGCGTTTGAGGTTTTTTCTTGACAAAATGCCGGTGAATTCAATTTATCAGCAAAGTAGTATTTCATATTCTACTCGACATTGCAGCTACTACTAACTGGTCACTTTCTGGCGGTCTGCGTGCGCAATCGTCACAGTGCCGCCACGCGCCCCTGTGTACATTGTTTCTGTTCCGCACGCAGACACATACAACTGTTGTTCATCACGTAAAAGAGGCAACAGCAAGCTTCTATATGGATAAGAAGTTTATAAAAGCTAGACACTGATCTCTGCGCTAACAGTAATTGAAAAAAAAGTTTATAATGTTTTTTTACAGCAATCACGATACAAATCTTGGCTCGGTTTTGCGTAAAAGCCTCCAGGATTTGGTACGGTCACGTGTCTAGTGGTCAAAATGATACAACATGGTGACAGCCAGGCCGGAGGAGGGGTCACTTTGGTCCTGTAAGCGGGATACAGTTTATCGCCTCTAAGCCAGTCTACCTCGTTGCACACCGCAGACTGTTTCCATTTTTTTCTTTGGATCTAAACATACTTTCTTTTTTCAGCCCCGCCATCTGCCGATCTTCTGTAGATCGCAGAGAGTAGCCCTCTCATGTGCCTTTCAGGAAAGTACGCGCACTTTATTTTTCGAGCCGCCGCAAACACTGCGCAAACATCAAACAATAGGCGTGCTGTTCGCTGTTGACATGACGACATAATTGCGTGCAGACAAGTCCCAAGCACGTTCGAAATAAATGTTATCTTCACACGTATGTAGACTTCGAACGTGTCTACAGGCAGTCCTTGTGTGACCAGTGTGACAGAGCAGTCACACGAGCGAGAAACGCGACTCAGACGAGTGTCTCCATACTTTCTTTTGTATGATTTTACAAGCGACGTGGCCGAGGCTTTGGAGCGTACATATAACGTCCCGAGAAGTAGGACTAGACTTCGTGACAGGCTCCCTGCAGAAGGCTTACGTTGTGTGGCTCGAAATGTACATACTCGGCCGTAAGCTTCATGAATAACCATCCCTCGACATGGCCGGTCACATTTTTTTTCTTTTGTTGACATCCCTCGGAAGTCGGCGACATCTCAGACAGCGCAAGGATGCACCGAGACATCATGGCAGTAATGCATGATGTCTGAACAAGACGACAGAAAAGAAGCGTATGGGTCGCCCGGTTCCTTGGCATTTACGCCGAACGGTCACAACCTGTGTGCGCATCTGTGTATGTATGTGTGTGTTTGTGTGCGTGTGCGCCCCTTTATACGTGCGTCGGTGTGTGTGTGTGTGCGTGCGTGCAAAACAAGCGGTCATAATGAAAAAGAAAACAATATAGTTTTACTCTGGAGTTTTGACATTATAAAGTTAAGGCACTGTGTAGCGGGAGCGGATATGCGGTGAACAACGAACAGACTTCTCCCTGGGGCGGCACGTTCGTTTTGCGGCCGGTGTTAACAGCCAGTGTTCAGACGCCACGCTCATAGCGCAAACGTTGCCGGACTAAATGTGCCGCTCTTTCGAGGCGTATTCGCTTCGTGGAGGCATTACGGTAACTGGATGAGACTATGCTCCTACTCACAAAAGAGTCCGGCTTGTCAAGCAACGTTAGTAATTTTCCGTTTTATGTGTTAAATTAAGTCGCATCCTAGACTAGCTTCAAGTCATTTTATCAAGACGTGCAGGTTTGAGGCACCAAGAGCATGGCTTCTTCATTCGACAACCAAATCTTGTAGGAACTACTTTATGGCGCGCATCAATAATGTGCAAAACCTTTTTTTTTCTTTTCTTCTGGTGGTTAAAATCATAGTTGCCGCTTATCTGGAGCTTTATCTGAAATCGCAGGAAACGCTTTTCCCTCCTCCAGAAATGTTAAAAGAGCCTGCGATTGAGCAAAACAAAATCGTCTGCAGCTTTCGCGACAAGGTCAGGAAAAACGGTCTCTCAGACGCTTTTCAAACGGCCGCGCCATCGCGTGCCCGCCTTCGCATGCTTGATCGCGTACTCCGGGCTCGTATTGGACACGATTGTTCCGTCAGCGTTCGGCGAGCACTCGGATCCAATCACGTGCTTCGTGCACGATCGACGGATGGATATATATGTTAATGGTATACCCTTCGTAACGGGCGGTAACTTGCGCCACCTAGACTATAAGACTAAAAAGACGAGCCATGGCGACCGCCCATGTTACCAGAACGCAGGGATCCCGGGTTCAAGCTTCACCCCTGCCCGCTTCGATCTGAATGGGCACCGCACCGGCGGTGTGCAGTCGTGTATCACTACTGCGTGGTGCACGTGAAAGACCTTAGGCCTACAGCTTGTACTGCACTGGCTAAATATTTTTTTTCATCTACAGTTGAGAGACAAGTCGCCCGTTGGGGCTGACTAACTTCCGGTTGTATAAACATACACGCACCAATGTTTTCCAATGTTGCAATTGATGAACTTTTGAGAAGGATCTGCTCTGCACCAAGCACCGAGGTACCGGTGCCACCCGCAAGAAAATTCGGGTATTCAGTGCTCATCTCTGATCGTAGCTTATTTGGTGGCCTTTTTGCGGGCAGAAAATCGAGTGAAAGGAGAAGAAGACGAGATCGGGCGGGGACGTCAGGAGACCGATTTCTGATTGGAATGATAACTGGGAAGACGTAAAGCTAGCTGCCTCTGTCTCCCCCGCACTCGTCGAACGCTTTAGAACGCGGAACGCCGCCGTCGAGCGTTCGGCGTTTGCGTTCAAGCGCGTTCCAACAATGCAGTGGACACAAAGGCAGCCATGCGGAACGCAAGTGTCGTCTGCTTCTTGAACAGTGGTTGTGATGACGTCAGAACGGCGAGCTCTTATTGGCTGATTGAAAAAAAAAATATAGTGGGTAGACTTCGAGGCATCTAGCGTTGAGGTCTACGCTCAATCCTTTCAGTCAAAGCCAATCAGAGCTCGGCGTCGTTCTGACGTCACCGCAACTACTGCGCAATATGGAGACGATTTGCTCTGCGCATAGCTTCGCGTGTACCCCCTAATTCTTCCAATGGGGGACCACATGCTACACGGCGGGACCAGGCGACTGGAACAAAGAACGCGTCTGCTGGGATGGGTCGGCGGCGCGGCGCTAACCAATCGTAGCAGACGACGTTGTGACGGTCCCTTGGTTCCACTTGGTCCCGCCGCGTAGCATATAGGGACCCAAAGTTCGCTGTTCTGACGTGGCCGCGCGCTCTCGTCTCTGCTCTCTCGTAGTTTCTTCCCTCTTAAGCGAAACTCACCTGAGTCCCAATTTTCCCTGCGATATGCGCTATATTTGAATCCCCGGACTCGATATCGCCGCCCCAAATCAATATCGCGTAGTCGATCGAGTCAGTTGGTTGCGGTAAAGCTTTTACTCTAAACGTTTCCGCACACACCTCGAAAGAGTGTCTCCTGAAAACCTTCTCTACAACCAAAAAGCTTAAAAAAAAACGAAAAAAAAACGAGTAAGTTCGGCAGTTAGAAAAGGAGCCTTTTCTGCCTTGTCATCCGACGCTGGTTGTTCGGTTGACTATTCTTTTTAATCACCAATTCGCATAACTGTCGTCTGTAATCTAATTAAGAAATTCGAAAATGCTCTACACTCGCGATTAGAACGCTAAATTGCCTGGCCTTGCCTTGCAAAAGAAAAAAAAATATATACATATATATTCTTTAAAATTAGTTTATTTGTTTCTCCGAACATGGGCTTCAGAAATGTAAATACTTGGAAGGTCTTCGAGGAATTTCGTTGCAAACTTTCTCGAAGGTTGTTCGCAAGTGAACGCCTCAATAGCTTTAACACGCTTGTCACTGAGAAGGCTCAAAACAAATATTCATTTGGAGAGTTCCGATATAAAACGAAAAATGCTTAAAGTGAAGGCGACCATCTGGTGTATATTGAACATTCGGGAGAGTTAGAAACCCTGCCCCCCCCCCTCCCCCACAATTCCTTTTTTTTCTGTTTTTGAGTCTCTGCTTGTCCCCCCCTCCCCCCCCCCCCCCCACACACACACACACACTTTTTTTTTCTCTTACTGTTTCTTACTCGCTTCCACACACCGATTTCAGGGTTTACCATCATGATCTTCCAAATATAGAGCTCGTCCTAAAGAAGGAGCAAGACACACAAACCCAAATCGAAATGAGCCAAAGTGGAACCCTGTTTTCCAAGTCGAGCAGACGCGAGGTCGGGGGCTAGTTGCAGCTCTCATTCCTTTCCAAAAGCGAGCATCTCACTCGCAAGCAAAGACAAACCGATAGCTTTTTTTTTTCCCGTGTTTAATTTGTCCTACACTGCCGGAACCACATCGCAGCTCGATATTGACACACGAGAGCGATCATGCCGGGAACTCCGCGAGCAAACGGGGGACTCCGGAGAGCCTACACGTTTAAGACGGGAGCAATTCAAGCTATACGAAGAGGGTTTGCGGGTTAATGGCTGACACCTCCCCGGGCAGAAAGGTCGTACTCCGACGTGCACACGCGTCGCGTTGTGGCGCGGCGACGAATAAAGCGTTCGGAGAGGCGGAGGGGTTGGCAGACGATCAAACGGGGCCCCAAAAACCACGTGACCCCGAATCGAGCAGTTGGCAACACTCTTAGATCTAGGCACACCGGGTTTCTCTCTCGACGGTTTTTGTGTACAAGGGTAGGCGTCCGGAAGGATGCGTGGACGGAAGCTCTCTCTAAACACATATAGGATTCTCAACTCAGATGGAAGTCAAGAAGAAAAAAAAATGAAAGAGCAGCGGTCTTGGGTTGTTTACCGTGACACGCTATACCAAGCCGCTTGCGTGGCTGGTCGGTCTACATATCTGCCTTCCTTTTCGCTATCCGATGAGTATTTGCCTTGGCGGATAGGCGTGGACGTAGGGATCTGAGCCCGCCAGCCGGGAGCGACTGCATACACACTTGCTTTCCCTGGGGTCCTATTTTGGTCAAGGTGAGAGCCGGAAGTCCTGGGCTGCTGAGTGGACGTGGCGCCAGAGCTTGTGTGTATAGTTAGCCGATGAGAGATTATTGACCCGTTTGCGAGTTCACACTCGAGAAATATTTTAGTGAGAACGTCTCACCGAAACTTAAGTAGCGAGAGAGATCTCACGGCCTCTGACGTGCTTGTCCTTGGTACTCCGTCGTCCACCGGTCCATGAGGTTGGGTACGGCAGCAGAATCCCTAGAGATTTTCCAAAGAGGCGCGGGTTGCCAACGGCTTCCGGAGTCAGACGATCACAATTTCAGATCGCGTTCGACCCCACTTCGCCGCGGAGCTCGGTTCGTGGCAGACGATTAAATTCTTCCCCGTCTGTTACTGTAAACAGATGACGTACGGTGTTCACCCTTCTTATTTCCGTCTGCGAATGGCGGTTCGTAGCAGACGAATTGTCTGCAAACGCTATGTTCGCTCGCTCCGCGAGAAACAATTCTTACATCTCGCGGTGACCGAAATCTGACCCAAGCAACGCCGTTTCCATGGGGGAGTGGATGAGACTCCCGGGCAATCTTCGCCATTACGTTTAGGTGCTGCGTACCAACAGTATAGTGCTTGTAAAGACGCAATGTTGCACGTTAAAAAGCCTCTTCAACAAAGCTACATGCTCGCCATGATTGGTGCTATTCTCCTCTCCACTCGCCTCCTTTCCACTATTCGCTCTGTCAAGTTGGAAAGAGTGGAGAACTTTGTAGAAGGAACCTGCCACGCTGTTATTAACCTGCAATGGGCTTATAGTACTTTCGAGAACGCGGTTATAACGAAGTGAACGGGAATCGGAAATCACTTCGCTATATCCACTATTTCGTTATAACCGACTTCGTTATAACCGGTCTCAACAGTATGTTGTGAGGTACTCATCAAATTGCGCCTGCACAACGGATACAGTAAAGCGAATTTGAAGGGACCATAAAATTATGTTTCAACTTTTTCTTCCTCGGCTTTAATCTTGAATTCGAAGGCGAAATGAAAAACCACGTGGTTGCGACGTGCTTGGCCACAGGAGGTGAAGAGGCCGAGCTTCCACCGTGCTTCTTAAGCACACCGTGGAACTTGCCATTCGCAAGTGACGATGAGTGCCGTGACGTAGCACTCGTTGGCCACGAACGCGAATTCAGACATTCGTTGACGGATGCATCGTTGACGAGCGCGTATACGTTCGGGTGACACGGTGCTCCTGTCCAACGTGTGAGTCTGTGTTCGGCCGACGTGCTTCGGGGCACCGCGGATGCATCACAGTGAAAAGGCGGAGAGCTTTCGAAGGAACGGAGGTAGGGAAACAGTCCGCCATAGTCTCATAGTTTCGTGCCGAAAAGCAGGGTTTTGGGCTTTCTACTTTCGTGCACTAGCGAAACCTCGCACTGCAGAACCCAGGGATCCTGGATTCAATCCCCACCCCTGCCCCTTTCCATCTGGATGAGCAGGCGCAAAAAACGACAGACAAAAGAGAGAAATCAGACATACAGGCGCCTGTGTGTCTGTTTCTTTGCGCCTGACACCATGATTTCCAACGTTCACCAACTACAAGTTCTTCTACCGTTCCGATCTGGACGAGCATTCTGTATATTGGCGTGCGGTCGCGTATCACTACTGCGTGGTGCGCGTTAAAGATTTCAGGCCATAGCGGTTGTACTGCATCGACTAAATTGCTCATCTACATCTGAGAGATAAGTCACTCGTTGAAGGCAGACTTTATAAAACATGGACACAACACAACTTTTTTTTTAAATTCGTGTGTGCCAGTTTTTTGTTTTGCGCACTAAACGATATGCGATTAGTAAAATTGCGATTCATGCCAGCCCAAGATTAATTTCATGGTCCTTGTAAGGCAGGCTGATTGAACGCTTCCAAAACATCCAAACAGCAGCCGGTGCGATGACTCTTAATGAGGAAAGCGGAAAGGAACGTAGGCTCCGCGACACATTGAAGTCACGGCATCGACTTAAGACACGGTCATACGGCTAATTAATCATCATGAAGACCGTTCGCAGACCCGTTCCAAGAACACATATCTATGAATCCAACGAGGCTTCGAACATGCTGGAGACATGCGCGCGCAGAGTATTTTGCCATAATGTTTGCAGCGAACACCACCAGGTGTCGTTTGTAGGGAGTCATCAATCAATCAATCAATCAATCAAAGTTTATTCAGACAACCGTCGAGGAATACAGTTGTGACAGTGTGACAGGGTCTTTGGGATGCTGCCTTAAATAACTTTCCACCATAGAGGTGATCCGGGCTAAAGTCATTGGATCCTGGGAAGCAACGCCAAGCTCCACGTATGATCGCCATTTTGTCCATAAAATAAGCAGGTTTTTTTTACTTCTCGTTCGTTCTTGTTTAGCCGATCTAAATTTCCGGTGAAAGGTTTCCTTGTAAAAACCTCTTCTTCTATATCAAAGATTTTGTTATCCCCCACAGGGAAACCAGCGCACATTTTCCTACCGCCACCAGGTAGGGCGTCGATGCTTGGTGGCATTGAAAACTATAATCATCCCTGCAGACTAGGGCAAATCACAAATCGCCAAATCTCCTTTTTGTTTGGAGATTTGTGTTTTTTCCTTGTCCTCTTCATTTCCTTCTCCAGGGATTATTATCGTTTATTCTGTCCAGCTCACCCGCACCTTTGCATTAATTACATTGCAAACTAGTTTATTCTTTTTTTTTTAATACGTAAGAATAACAACGTAGTTGTAAGAGATATGTGGAGCTAAAGATGTTTGATAAGCTGATTGCATAGGCGTTTTAAATCGGCGAAAAACGCTTCCAATATGATGGCACTCCCTAGCGATCCTGGCGCGACCGGTTCAGAACGATCCTTTCGACAATTTGAAAGAACCAAAATGTCGATTACCATGGCAACAGAGACCGGTTAGCCAATCGCCTTGGGAGGTTTCGCTCGTCTGAATGTTAGTATACGTCCGTGTCCCCGCTGGTGGGCAGGGAAGGCAACGGCACTACTTTCCCGGGATCTGGTGACTTTAGTCGAAGCTAACCTTTCTTAGCTTTTCCGTCCTCTCTTTTTCTCTCTCTGTCTCTTTAGCGTTCTTATCAGATCATTCCTCAATCTCATTCGATGCCGAGATATATTAAGGTGCCCGCGAGTCGCCACGCCCCCTATTGGGCGGAGCTTGCTAAGGTTCACGCCTCCTGCTTTCCGATTGGTTCCTCGACCTTCATTTCGGTCAATGCCTCACTCTCATTGGACGTGAAGCGATAATGACATACTCCGAACTCACCACGCCCCACGTTTCTGAAGCTGACGGTGACTCGATCAGCGACAAGGGAACTTTCTTGATTTCCGCGAAGCAAGCCAAAGCCCTGGGTGACCAAGCAACGAAGAGAGTTGCCCTATTGTCGCCATGGCAGGATATGTACGGTGCCTTTCCTGATTTAGTAATCACCGCCTAAAGTTCACCCGATTAAGCTTTTTTTGTCCTTATAACTCTTAAACCAGACTGATTGTATTTTTAAGTCGAAAGCCTCACTTGTCCCAATACGCAAAAAAGAGGCGGCGTTGTCCTCGAAAGATGGTCATAAAAATACGTCAACAAGCCCGCGGCTCGGAAATAAAACACTAAGAAAAGCACAGCAACGCAGATGCTTCGTCACGGAAGCCGTCGGGAGGCCGGCGGAGTTCGCCGCGCCTGCGCACTGGGGCAGCGTGATGTCGCCACCGGAGCGCCGTGTGCGGTAGGAGAACGCGGCGCGCTCCTTGTAGGAATGCGCATCGTGTACGAATGCTTTCGCCTTCCAACACGTAATCAGTCTTAAGTGTCTCTGCCGAATTTGTTTGTTCATGCAAATCGGGCTAGCGATCGTTTCCTTTAATTAAAAACAACACTTTATTTAATGAAAATACGTATCTGTGCTCAAGCTTCTAAAAAGCCGAAGTGATATTTTTTAACCATTAGATTGATGCAGTTTTTTCTGGCGAATATTGAATTCATCAAACTATAGATTCGTTACTCCGCGATTAGGAAATTTAAAAAAAAGGCGCGAATGAAGCATTAAACTGACTAACTTGAGTTCTAAAAACAGAACAAAAAAAACAAAAAAAAAACACATTTGGGGTGGAACACATGACGGTGGTCGATCTGTTTTTCTTCCATCTAACTGAACTCTCGAAAGGCTCCAGAATCGACCTGCACTAAGTTAATTAGTATTATCGCACTCCCTCCTATTCCTCCGTAGTAATTAATTCGGACACCACTGAGGTTTATTTCTGTCAGAAGGTCAAAGCTCGGTCTCCAATAGATCACGAAGAACGCGAGGAAAAACTATTGTTCTCAATGCCTTTCTTTTTTTCTTTCTGCATTTTACTATCGCCCCCCCCTTCTCACCAAACGAGTACGTCAGAGAAAGCAATCAATCAAGGCGTCGACTTCATTTTCTTTCCCCGACTCGACCTAGAGTAGTGCGTAGTAACGCCAAATGAACACGCGAAGATTCGTAGGAAGGTAGAAGCAAGAAAGGAACCCGCAGACAAGCGTTCTATACGCTTGAATGGGCCGGGTATTTTTTTCCCCCCAGTTGTGTTATTTGGCATATAAACTCTTTCCTTGTTCTTAACGAAACTAGGAATAGCCAAGTTCTAAAAATGTGTGCTGTATTCGATTTTTTTTTTTTTCTTTTTGTCTGCTTGTTGCGAAGTGCGGCTTAAGGATATGAAGAGGAAAGCTTCGGGGCTCTGTAAAGGCGACCTTTACTTGTGCGAACCTCCGGAAGTCATACCGCACTCTAAGATATTTTGGGTGTCTACATTGCCGGAAAACTCCCGGGAGAAGAACCAATCACTGCAACCCACGGCGCGGGCTCTGCGAATGACGTAGGTAGAAATTTGTTTAGACCAGACTGGCAACGGGAGAAACTCGGTACCAGTAGTCAAATTACTTGTCATCGATTATTTTTTGGAGTAGTTTTGCAGTCATTCGATTACTTTTATTACGTAGTAATCACGAGAGTAATCTGGTTACTTTTGGAAGTACTAAAATTTATTGCAACAGTTACTATTTTTTTTCTTCCCCTTTCTAATGGCGCCATTTGCTTGTACAAGTTTCCTATACCGCAAAATCCTCGACCAAGTCTCCGAAAAGGGAAAGGTTTATGAAAATTCGTGGGTTAAGATGATAAGTAGTAGTTTATAATTCTGTGATTCTGATCCAATAATGACAAGAACAAAAAATTTTTTTTTAACCCGGCACAGCAATTTGTGGTTTTGAAAATTTGAAATAATCGGAAAAGTAAGGAGACTTTTTTTGAAGTAACTGGCAATCACTTTTCCTTTCAAGTCACCAAGTGATCTAATTGAATAGTTTCTAACCAAAAGCAATTGTAATTCTACTCTATTAATGTTGCGAGAAACGTGCATAAGACTGCCTTAGACCCAGACATGTACGTAACGCGTTGCAAGTAACGAGTTACTTCTACCTAGTTACTATTTTCGGTAACGAGTAACGTATTTAGTTACTTTTCTAGAAAAGAAACGAGTAACGTATTTAGTTCCTTTTAAGGCCAAGTAACGAGTAACGGTACCTCGTTACTTTTGAGGAGTAATGTGTACAACACCGCTTAAACAGCCTTGTTTTTAATCTAACCTGAGTATGCGTCTATTGCGACAAAAGCAGACGGGCAACCCGAAAAAAAACACAAAAAAAACAGTATAACAGTACAGCAACGTATATCGCTGGACACGTCAGTCGAACAGTTCGACTGACGTGTCCAGTGATAAACGTTGCTGTACTGAACTCTACAGCTGGGAATGTCCTTCACCCAGCGAACACAATAGTTGAACCTGGTAGAACCGGGTACGGACCGAATGTAAACCAGGAGGTTGCGAACACGGGAAGGCACAGAACCAATGCATCACCCGCTGTCCTCAATGAAGGTGCAGTTCCCGAAGATTCACCAGCTCTTCCTGAAGCCCAACACTGCCGTTCCTTCGTGCGCGTCGGTAGAACGACTCTCAGCGTCGCCGGGATCTAATCTCAAGAAAGCGGGGAAGCATAACTGATGAAAACTTCGAGAGACAGCTACTGCTTAAGTGCAACGACTATCAAAAAGAACAAAAAACAATAAACCATGAAACAAAAACAGTTGTGTATTTGGTCGTCAAAGTAACGTGAAAAGTAACTCGTTACTTTTAAGGTAACTCACGCGTTCCTTTTGAGTATCGGTAACAAGTAACGTATTTAGTTACTTTTTGAGCGAGTAACGAGTAACGGTATTTAGTTACTTTTTTGTGGTAATGTGTACATGTCTGCTAGACCTGAAAACGAGACTGCGCTGAGAGACTAAACATAATGAAACGACACACTTAATGTCACAGAGTAGTGTTCTTATTTCATGTCTACATATATTTACCGCTTCGCCATTGGGCTAGACACGAGACACGAAGAAATGAAACAATAACGGATGAGATTTTGTGTCGTCTTGTCCATTAAACTTCTTTCTCGTTGTCTCAGAGTTTAGCTCATAATGTTTCCTAACCAGGTCGCTTGAATACTTTCGCTTGTTACTAATTAAATAATGCTGATCTTATACCCGTATTATACGCATAAAATACAAAACACTGTCGGCTGCTGTGTGGCACATTCATTTAATTAAAATATTGCTAATTCAAAAATGCATAAAGACAATGTTGAAGAAAACAATGCCATATATGTGCCATCTGATAGGCAAAATATGGTAAACAGCCCTTGAAAAACATCAAATTATTTGCGCGTCCTTCAAATAAAAAATGCAAACATGCCGTAGTAGTTTTGTGTTTAATGGTTTATTTAAACGCGTGAAGTAAGACACCTTCAAGACTTCATTTGCTTTCTCTCCGTTTCGACATAGACGAAACCAGAAATCGTATTATCGAAATGGTCATCCATAAACATGTATAGACGTTCCCTGGAAGCAAAATAGACGAAATAAAAATATAAATTCGAATTGACAGCTGACGTTGTCGACTCCGAAGTGACCGGCGGCTTCTGCCTTGACTCGTTTAAAATGCCATCGGAATTGAAAATGGCTGCGAAGATATGTCGATTGCGTCAGGCGCCACATGCCGCATCACATTAAGGATTCGCGTGAAAACGGACTTTATATGCACCAGACTTTTTTATTCAATTTTATTCGTATCTCATCGTATCAATTTTTCCGCAGCGTTCACTCTGCGAGCGAGACGAGATGATGTGTCGGTCCAACATGTTGCTATGAACATTTTCTGAGGCGGTGTACGAAAAAACTCGTGAAGCCGATCCCAAGCTTGTCGACGCGACTGCGTTGGTGGTCGTATATATACTTCACGCCGTTCGCGTTCCAATCAAAAGCTTCTTCGTGAAATTTGCACGCACATATCTTTTTTTTCTCTCGGACAGGTTAGTGTGGAGCTAGTATGTCACGTGGGAGCACATTTCGTGGTTTTCAGCGCTTATTCCCGACAGAATTGCATCATAATAAACCGATGTTATTTAAGTAGGCTCAAATCGACGTTGATTCGTGGCAAATTTTGCGCGAATGCATTTAGATATATATATATATATATACATGTATATATATGTATATATATATATACAGTGAAGATATTACGTAACGAAGTATTCATACCGGTGACCAAAAAGGAAGCAAAATGCAGCCGCATGGCACATAAAAAAAGAAAGTAGGGGTATTTCTTTTGAGCACGCAATAGTGAGGATAGTAGCTACTGATATAGAAACTCGTGCTCGTATAGTAATAATATCTTGACAAAACTGTCCCAACTCAACACTTGCTACCGCATATTCGACGAACACCACAGTTTGCAGCGAACATGCGATGGCCGTTTTGTAATATACTTTTATTATTCAGAGCGGAAAAGTCGATATCACACTGTTCGTGTAGTGTCGATGTTCCGGAAGTTGCCAGCTACGGACATTTACTGCTGAACACGGAAGTCTCCTAAGCACTTCGTTACTTCTTCAGTGCAAACTAACCGTTACCACCCTGTAACCATTCATCCCTTCACTATATACTGAAAAACATTATAAAAAAAAAGAGAATGCTATATGTGGAGCTTGGAATTTGTTCCGACAGTCGTGCGGAAATATGCAAACGACCGACTTCTTCTTATGGACATTATGTGAAAATTCTTGAGTAGATTTTTCTTTTTAGTGCATAAAAAACGCGCTCGTATGAAAATATATATTACCAATGACTACGCAATTGTTTTGAAGCAAGGTAGCAGCAGGCTAACAATTCTCGAGCATCTACACTTTCCCGCGAAACGCTTAGGAGGACCATAAATTCGATGTAATTTATTTACACAGGAAGCTCGGTGCATGAAGATGCCGAAATATATTTTAGATCTAAAACAAACAGAATATGGGTCTCTTAGAGGAGTAATACGGCGATTTTTTGCGGGATCCCCAATTTGAATTCAAAATTGATCAAACAAACCAACAAACATCGCTAAGCTATTAACCAAAATATTAGGTCAAAGTAATGTTGTTGTTTGTTTTTTGTGTGAAATGTGTGTGAAGCTGTGAAAATTACAGTGTTAATCCTCGTCATTTGTTTATTAGCAACAAGAAAAAGTGACGGCAGCGGCAGGCAGAGGTTTACTCTTTGGACTGTAAACTTTCTTCCCGAGTGATTTGAAGCAGTTTCATGGTGCAAATTGAATACTTTGGAAGTTATATCGCTCCAGCACCAGCGCAGCAGCACGAAACGAATGCTCAGCAAACTTTCTTTTCAAACTGTCTGCTCGACCGGCAAGCCTGTTTGCCAGTCACGTCACGGAAGTGAAAAGCGCGGGTATGTTTGAATGTTGGTTTTTTGGCATCATCTTCATTTGGCCGATTTCACAATGACTATTCTGGATTTCGCGATACTAAATAGCGTAGCGATGAAGGCCGGGGATTAAGAAAGTATAGTTAGTTGGAGTAGCTCAAGAAATCGCCGGAGTATACCTTTAAGTGTTTTGTGGGGAAGTAGACAGGTTAGATTTCTTATACGTACGTAACCAGACAATCCTTTGAAAAGTACAGTGGTGGTAGTCACTAACAAGTTCAAAAACGCCGCGCGTGACGATTTACTGCGTTCACACTTTCTGCGTCGTGATTCTTCCTTCAGCGTTCTTATCGGCCCATGTCGCAAACTCACTCGCTCTTCGGCAAAAAATAAGATGCCCAGGATTAACCCCCCCCCCCCCGCGTTTGTTAAGTTGTCGGTGGCGATTGATTAGATCATTACATGATTACATGGGCTGCGGACCGGCCCGCACCTGATGCTGGGCGTACATACAAAGTCCACTGATAACTGTCTTTAATTCGAATAAAAATCAATAAACCAATAAATCAATTAATCGATTCCTATTGTTTTCTGCCCCCGTACAGCTGGCAGGCCTTAGGAGGGGTGTACGCAAACGAAGCGAAAAACCAGAAAAAGAAATGTACTCGTTTCCAATTTTGAAAGGAGAAAGGAAGGAAGGGCAGGAAGGAAGAGAAAGAAGTTAAGCTGGCGTATTTTGTCCCGGTTTGCTACTTTGTTTTGAGGGAGAGGGATGAGGGAATTAAAGGAGAGAAGAAAGAACAGAAGTTTTGCGCATTGTATATACGCAGCGGGAAGTAGCTCTTACAAGATTTGGTTGTTGGAGAAAGAAGCGATACTTTTTGGCGTTTGAAATGTACACGTCTTGATAAGGTAACACATATCTAATCTAAAATGCACCTAGATATATTTTAGTTCTCGACATTAAAGGGGAAATTAGTAATGCGTTGTGGGGAGCCAGACTTTTTTTCCACGGTTCTCGAGGTGAAAACAGGTAGAGCCAGTAATCACCTGCAAGACACTCCTCCTGAACTCCTCAGATTTACCAGCGACGTCCACGTCAGAACTATCCAACCTGTCATGCACAAGCTGCAAGCGTGCGAATGGAGGGCCGGATGCTAGGTCAGAAGGGTAGATGGAAGTCGTGGATCTATTTTGTCGTCGGGGATCATGAAATGAGATTCTACTTAGTAACAGGGGAGAATGAATAGCAGAGTTGAGCACCTTATAAAAAGACACCATATCGCGAGCTCGACGGCTATCAGAAAGGGGCTATGGCTTTTCCGACTGCTCTCGTGAGCGCGGCGGGTATGGACCAAAAGAGTCGGGAAACCTAACTAAAATATTTTACTCTGAAAAGGAACCAGAGCTTGGGCATGGGCCAGTCAGCCGTGGCTTGCAGTGCGGTCCCTTCACCGTCAGGCCGGTCGTTCTCTATATCTCGCGCCGGGCTGCCTCGAGCTCGGGTCCCTCATCGTCCTTTTCTGCCTTTTGAAGAATGCAGACACTGCAGAGAATGGTGTCTTGGTAGGCTCTGGTGGTCCTACAGGAACGCACCGCCACATTACTCCCCTCCAGTGAGGAGGCGAACGTTTCCTTAGCAGCTTCACACAGTACCATGGGGAAATCGTGTGGGTGATGGGAGACTGCCGGTAGCGGTTTGCTCTGAAGGATCTGGAATGCCAAGGCGCGCTGGCCAGTATACATGGCGTCCAGAACGTGTTCTGGTATGCGGCTGTTGGGTGTTCGAGGAGCAGGGGTGCGAACGGCCGACTGGAGGTTGAGGGTGTTTGTAATCTAGCAGGATCGGTGTTGTTGCTGACGGCGTTTTCGGCTGTGGAGTGAGGTTTGGTTGTGTAGTTGACGGAACAGTCTCCAGATGGGCTGGTTTCACGCGGTCTAATGCAACAACTTCCTGCCGTCCGCGGATGTCCAATGTCATTGTTTTGGACCCTCGGCGCAGCACCTTGTACGGGCCGTCGTAGGGTGGTTGGAGCGGCTTCCGTACGGCGTCATGTCGCAAGAAGACATGGGTACCCGTCGCCAATTCATTGCTCACAAAGGTAGACGGGCCACGGCTTTGTCGCGGTGCTGTGACGCGGAGCTGTTTCATCGTCTCTCGGAGTCTGGTGGCGTAGTCTGCGGGGTCGGGACAGGCGACAGCTGGTGTGGATGTAAAGAATTCTCCGGGGAGGCGAAGGGTGGTCCCGTAGACCAACTCAGCCACACTGCAGCCGATATCAGTCTTGAGTGACGTGCGGATGCCTAGGAGCACGAAAGGCAGCACCTCAACCCAGTCCTGTCGTTGATGGGCCTTGAGAGCAGCCTTCAACTGCCGATGTAACCGCTCCACCATACCGTTGCTCGCGGGGTGGTACGCTGTGGTTCGGATCCTTTTTGATCCCAGGAGCTTCATCAGTTCTGCGAAGAGATGAGACTCAAACTGTCTACCTCGGTCCGTGGTGATGGTTGACGGCGAGCCAAACCTCGAGATCCATTGCGCCACGAGCGCACGCGCCACGGTCTCCGCGGTGATGTCAGGCAGCGGTATCGCTTCTGGCCAGCGTGTAAACCGGTCGACACAAGTCAACAGGTAGGTTTGCCCTTGGGATGGCGGCAGCGGTCCGACGATATCTATGTGGATATTATCGAACCGCGCGTCCGGGTGGTCGAAGGTTCCGAGGGGTGTTATTGTGTGGCGCTGAATTTTGGCGCGCTGGCACTGTACGCAGGAGCGGGCCCACTGACGTACATCTTTGTTGATATTGGGCCACACATACCGGGAAGTTAGCAGGTGTTGTGTGGTTTTGATGCCGGGATGGGATAGTCCATGAAGGGCGTCGAAAATCTGCCGACGAAATTGTTGCGGCACATACGGGCGCGGCGATCCTGTTGATGTGTCGCAAATGACGTTGGTGGTACACATGGGAAGTGGGACCTCATCAAACATGAGGCGACCGGGGGATGTACGGAGCTCTCGTAGTTCTGCGTCTTCGCCCTGCGCTGCAGCCAGTCGGTTGAAGTCGATGGCGGCTGGAGGTTCAACCGTGCAGGAACCTATGCGTGAGAGCGCGTCCGCTACGATGTTCTCAGCACCGTGGATGTGCCGGATGTCATTGGTGAGCTCAGAGACGCTGGCCATTTGCCGGAGCTCTCTCGAGGAATGGCTCCCCCGCCTGGTTTCAAAGACTGGAACGCGTGGACGAGAGGCTTGTGGTCCGTCAATATAAAAAATTGTCGTCCTTCCACCATGTGCTGGAAGTGTCGTAGGGCCAAATACACACCAAGAAGTTCACGACCGAATGTACTATAGCGCTGTTCCGTCGGTGTCAACTTCCGGGAGAAAAAGGAAAGTGGCTGCCAATGTCCGTTCACTTCCTGCTGCAGCACCGCACCAACAGCGATATCGGAAGCGTCGGTGACAACTGAGAGTGGAGTACCCTCTTTTGGGTGTGAAAGCAGTGTGTTAGTGGCAAGGAGTTGACGGGCACTATCAAATGCCGATGTGGTGCACTCGTCCCATGTGAGCTCGGTGGATGAGCTACTCCTGCCCGAGAGCATGCTGTGCAGTGGCGCAAGCTTGGCGGCGCAGCCCGGGAGAAACCGGCGGTAAAAGTTTACTAAACCAAGAAACTCCCGGAGTTGCTTCTTCGTCGACGGCTTCGGAAACTCCTGAATGGCCTGTACCTTGATGGGGAGTGGACGGATTCCCGAAGAGTTGATCGTGTGCCCCAAAAAGTCGAGTTCCGTCTTGCCTAGGGCGCACTTGCTCACATTAACGACAAGCCCGTACTCGACGAGGCGAGCGAACAACAGTCTGAGGTGTACGACGTGTTCTTCGGCAGATGTGCTTGCCACGAGTATGTCGTCAATGTAAACATAACAAAAGGGCAGGCCCCGCAACACCTGGTCCATGAATCGCTGGAACGTTTGCGCAGCGTTCTTCAACCCAAAGGGCATCCGGAGGAACTCGAACAATCCAAAGGGCGTGGTAACGGCTGTCTTGGGTATGTCCGAGGGCTCGACGGGGATCTGGTGGTACGCGCGTACCAAGTCGATCTTCGAGAAGATGGTAGTGCCATCGAGTGCTCCGGTGAAATCATGGATGTGCGGGATGGGATAACGGTCGTCTGATGTGATGCGATTGAGGGCTCTGTAGTCTCCACATGGGCGCCAGTCCCCGGGGGTGGGCTTGGGGACCATGTGAAGAGGTGAGGACCAAGAGCTCTCTGACTGGCGGACGATACCCAGCTCGAGCATGTGCTCGAATTCTTGTCG
>JAZHYW010023365.1:0-12402 GCA_037355805.1 Ixodes ricinus
CACGACCAGTTGAGCGCGCTACACGAGAGCGCACCCCATTTGAGCGAACACCGCAAAATGTGTGATGTACCCGCGGCTCCACAGACAGAACAAAATTGTGCGATTTATCGCATTGAAGCATTGGTGATTTTCATTGATTGAATATGCCTTTAATGAAATATAAAAATGAAACGGGTACGACTCTTTCTAACCAATTGTTTACTGACATCGGAGAGAAAAGGGGGCAGGGGAGTAGGCTGTGGCATATAAGTACCGGGAAAGTTTGCAGTTGAGTGGAGCAGCGAGTGTAAGATTTCTTCGCAGTGCTGCGGTGCTCCTCTCGGATATACTATAAATAGTTCACTTTTTGCTATATTTGGTCTATTCTTGACAGGAACATTGGGCTCCGATCTATTTGGTGGCTATTTAAACGTCCCTCGCATAAGCTTAAATGGCATTCTGACGTCCATGTTCGTAATGAAGAAAGCTCACCGCTAAAAAAGTATCAGTAAAAAACTCATCGAAGGAAAGCTCAGCGCAATTTCATCGGATGCAGATCTTTCCAGTCTTTTGACGGATACATGAAAACCTCCCATGCAAATCTGTGATATACAAAATCAGAGAACTAATGAAGCTAGGTCAGCGGCGATGTTTTCTTCTGAGAAAATAGACGGTACAAATATCGTTATTTTTATTTATTTATTATTATTATTATTTTGCTGTCAGCTTTTTGTAACACTACTTGGTTTGTCACACGCAAAAATTTCGTCGACTCATTTCGCAATGTCCTTGCTGAATTCCACGGCATAAATCTCTGCCAATTTTACATAAAACACGCGATGCCCGAACAAGTGGTCGGTCCCGTCGGGCCACTCGCGCTGGACTGGTTTTGCGCTCTCGTGACGGGCGCTCTAAGGACACGCGCTAATGAGCTCCGAATCGTGTCGCGCGCTAACGTCGCGGCGCTCGTTTAGCGCACGCAACGTGCGCGTTTCTCCGCTGCGTGTAACGTCGCGGCGCTCTACTGTCGGCGCTCTCAATGTCGTGCGCTCTTGTGTTGTACAGCCGAGCAAAGGCATTCGGGTTGCAGGTTCCGTGGTTCAATTCCCACTGTGCCGCTTTGTAAGGTTGAATAATGATGAGTATAAATAATTATGATTAGGTATGCTTCTATATGCTTTGAACACTAATGAATTGCCTGCCTGGGCATTTCAATACCATGTGTTTTGTTCCGAAAAAGAAAACTCATACCAAAGGGTTTATGCGCCATGTAGATGATTGTTTTTGCGTCGTGAAGAAATCAGAGGTCAACCATATCTTGGCACACCTGAACTCCATAGAACCGGCCATCCAGTTCACTGTAGAATACGAGAGGGATGGAGTTTTGCCGTTCCTCGATGCTCTGGGGAAGAGGCAAGGAGACAAGCTGAGATTCATGGTCTACAGAAAGCCAACACGCACCGGACGCTACCTTGATCTTGACTCGAACCAAACAGTGAGTCACAAGGCGTCAGTGAACTCTACTCCCTTGTCTAGAGCAATGACTATCTGCTCGTCTGAAAAAGATAGAAGAAAGGAGAAACAGTTCATCCTTGCTGACCTCCAAAAAAATGGTTACACAAGGAGTTTTGTTCAACGCGTCGATCATCGACAGTGTTGCACAGCGCCAAAAGCATGAATCACCGGGTGACACACAGCCCCGCCCCATCAGCGCGCATCAGCGTCCCCTATGTAAAAGGGACGATCGAGACAATGGCGCGCGTGCTCCGAAAAAGAAGGATCCACGTGGCGCACACGCCGGTGATACATATTTTATGTCGATTTCTCTGGATTCCTTCCTCTCTCTTGGCATTGTTTATTTCTCTTCTCACAGAGGAATTTCGCTCTGCCCCACCACTTGACTGCTGCTATATAAATTTAAGCTTTCGGGATCGGTTTGTCCATTTGGTATTCAGGCTCTCCAAATATAAATGCTTAAATACCTTTCTCGCCCATAGTGTATCCTTCATTATGTCTTGTCTTTAGTTTTTCCATTTAATGATCGCCTCTCTTACCATAAAATATGTGCAGCCCATGTCTCCCTGTACTCCTTTACTTGGTGTATTCCCATGTGCCCTAAGTGCACCTCTTCCCACGCTCCTCTGTTGTGTCTCTAAACTCGACTAAACTTCAGATTTCGAGCATAGTACCGTGCTGTCAAAAGACAACCCCCGGCACCATGACTCCTCTTCACATTCCCCTAACTACTTAATATCTTTTGTAATTTCATGGTGACACATGCTTCATTATCTTCAAGTTTCTTTTTCCTTTCCTTAGCATATTCACGTCCTGATCTTCTAAATATTGCTTTCTCACACTCAGCCGTGCTAGCCTCATTCAGCCGCTATATAGGAGAACTATAAATGTACTCAGACATTTATGCTTCTCCCCATGTTCTATTGAGTACCTTGTATTTCCACTAGTTCCCACTTTTTATCATTAAAAACTATCATTCCTGACTCTGTCGCTACTGAATTTTAGACCTAGAGAGTCTCCTTCCTCTCCACTGATTTCATTCAGCTTTTGTAATCCACTCGGCTACCTGTTAGAATTTAGAAGTACAATGTGTTCTGCTTAGAAAAATCCTGGTATAGCTTGGTTTACTTTCCCCTTCTTTCCGTATACGACACATCAAAACCTAAATTACACTCTTCTATTCTCTTGAAGAAAAACGCGAAAATAAATCTTAAAATGTTTTCGCGTCTTCAGGACGTGGCGTGACGGACGTCATGATAACACTAAAACTTAATTTTAATGTAGACGTCAAAACAGTCACTTCCGACTTTCGGTCTTATAGTGTTCTTTTTTTAAGCTTAATATATCTGTTTAAAAAAGCCACGAAAGCTACACTAATGCGCTGTGTGCAGGTGAGTTACACGACCATGTGGACATAGTGGGCTAATCATTACGATCACTAGGTTAATTAACTAAAATATGTTAAGTAACGCTTTAGTTACTAAGAATTAGCACATCGTTCTAATTAGAAACTTTCTGAGCGTCATCGAAAACCCCTCAATCAGAAAAATATTTAAAAGACACGAAGCCCGTGGCACGGCGGAGATCTAAAGTTATCAGTCGTGCAGCAGGAGCAAGGATAGCGGTGCGATAAAGCGCCTGCGCGGTTTTATCATCTCTTATCATCCATGTTTTTTTACCCCTGCCTTGTGCATGTTGCCCGAATGGCAACTTCAGCGCACTACGGCGGATCCCACGCGCTTAAAGGGCAACTCCGTTTCATTTTGATATCTAGAAAACTATGCAGCCCTCTTCAGTATCATACAGGAAGACCCCATGTCAAATATTACGATCTAATTCCGTCAATATATTTAATAAACTGGCCAGCAAACTTTCGAATGAGCCAAGTCGCCGAAATCTGCCAACTCTAGCGTGCGACGTGAGGCGCAATCGTCAGCGCAGTCAATGCGACGGGTTGGAGCGGCCAACGTTGAACCACTACGCCAGAGTCATGACTACGTCATTCTCACGTTTTGTTTGTTTTTACTTCTCAGGCGAAATTGAACGATGACGTCATGAGTTTCTCCTCCCGGTGTTGGCTCTACGGCGTCCACGTGATCAGCGTAACGCGGATGCGCTTAGTTTGCGCTGCCCTGCGCGCTTATCGCATGTCCGGTTTCTCCGCTCCCCCCTCTCCTCTTTCGTGTTCTCCTCTTCCCCCTTTCCCCCGGGCCATCACCGTCCACGCCATGCGAAGCGACCTGCCCTGACTAGGGTGCCTACATGTTTCCGCCGCTCCGCTGTTTAGGGTGGCGACAACGTTTGTGATACCTGTTGCCGACAAACCAGTGTTGCCTACCTCGTTACCATGGCAACCTCGGCTGTTTTCGTCCACCATTTTGTCACACTCGCCGGTCGTGCCGCTAATCCTCGTTAGGGCTAACCCGGCTAGGGAGCGCCCACCGCTCTCATTCCGACGGCGAGGTTTCGGCGTGCGATGTCGGTCGCGGGAGCTCGCGTTTCGACAAAAGCAACGCACACTTCCTGCTCGCAACTTCAAAATATGAAATACCTGAATAAAGAGAGCTACAGCCACCACGACTGCCATCCCGCTGAGCCTCCGACTCCTCGTATGAACGGAAACGGATGTGGCCTCACAGTGTTGCCGGACTTTCTAGACTACAGAAACTCAACGTTGTTACGTTTAGCGAAATAAGAAGTGGGAAAAAATGGCGGTGGGAGAGGGTCTGGGAAAGGGTAACAAGAAGTTGGCGCCACCCTAAAGCGGAGCGGAAACATGTAGGCACCCTAGCCCTGACCTGCCCGCGTCGCGTGTCCTGTACCCTCGCCCCCACGAACGTCACAAGACCACGTGGTTCGACGTGACGTGGCCATGACTTTGAGGACACGAGACCAATGTTGCCTGACGCAACCGAAGTTTCGGTTTCGGTATCAGCTGATGTTTAAATTAAGATTACACAAATAATATTCCACATTTCGCGAATCCGAAGACATAGAGCTGTTTAGTAGTACTTTGTGAAATGGAATCACATGTAAGCCTAAATTTGTCGGAATTGAGCGGAGTTGCCCTTTAAAGTCTCTCTAAAAGTTACTGATGTAGTTTTAGATGACGCTCAGCAAGTTTCTTATTATGACCATATCTATTGTCACGAATTAAGAAGTTAATTAACAAATTCTAGTTCATTCTTCGATTCATCATGACGGTTAGCCCGTAATATTATTATTATGATTATATTTTGTCCTCCTGTCGAATAACTCACAGGCAGAAAGCGTATAAATATATCTTTCATGCATTTTTTTTAACATAAATCTTTCGTCAAAATTATTTTGTAATAAGTATGATTGTGCTGCATATAAATGAAGAAATACTGTTAAGTCTTGAAGGGACAGGAAATGGCGAGTAAAGCTAGGCGAAACATTTCATACCTGGCAGGCTCTTCGTCAGTCTAAAACTAGTTAACGTCGCTTTCTTTTTGTTTTGATCCTATTGCTCGCGAGAGCTCGCTTTTTTAATGCCGGTAGGTCATCTGTTTCTAAATGACACTACATTTGCATCCTCGTTAATTACTGAAATTTGTTTCCATTGAACATTGTAGCAAGATCCATTCAGATGTGATTTGATACTATGAATAGTCTTACCTCGCCAACCCCAAGTACAGTTGGAAGGTTGATCGGAATTGGATCTGCGCACACCGTGTTGGTTGTCCGCCATCAGAACGTCGCAGTTCCATGTGAACACGATCGCCGTCCAGTTGACAAACACCTTTGATGTCGTCCATCCCAATTCATGTACGAACATAAAAGGTTGAAGCGGAAAACCGCGTCAGATTCAAATTATTTCACGTGCATTTAATGTCTTTTATGCGGCCGTTAAGGGCGAGGTTTCGAAGTGGATTGCCTTTGTCATATACTTATGAAATATAGATGAAGTTATATATTTTTTGTATTTTTCAAATTGCTAAATTGCGAAAATTAGCAGGAAAATGTCGCCGCTAACTTTGGTGGGAAATTGCAATGTCGTTACATTGTCACATTACAGTGTCATTTGACGTGTCGATACTCTAGCTAAGTTTAACAAAAAAGAGTTTTGCTGAACCTTGAGGAGAAATGTTTCTCTAACTAGCTACAACAGCAGCATTCATCCAATTTAAAGTTTTAGATTCAGAAGGCAATTTTAGATAAGCCACTGCGAGCAATTATGCGCGCCTAATTGTCCGCTTTGGAGGGCTATCACGTAAAGTTCAAATGACGCATTCCTTAAATATGCGCGGAACGTACCCAGATTGTTCCTCTGGAACGCGTAGCCGAGAACTGCACAATTATGTACAGCTGGGACCCCAGATTCAATACGAATTCCTTCCATGACACACTGAGGAGTAGAGCAATTAGTGCTTGACATCATGACGTCAATCCAGATTAGAGACAGAGACGCACCTTGCGTTAGACGTAAATATGGTTTGGATTTAATCCCCAAGATGAAGTAGATTTTGGCAAGGATAGATGGATAGCATCACGTACGATGACATATAAAGTCACACCTTCTAGACTACCGGTGTTCAGCTCACAAACGAATGGAACAGGCTATTTCTTTGCAGTTATGCATCACGAATGGGCAAACTACATATTTATTCAGCAATTTTCGTTTTTAGCAGAATGTCCAACTTTGATCAATACATTCTAAGAAATCTGGAGCGTCTGCTCTCCCGCGTTGTACTTGGGAGAGCCAATCGTTGAAATTCATGCCGGTATCTTGACGAATGACGGAACTGCTTATATATCTGAGACTAAAAACGTTTAGCCTTTCCACTTTGGTGAAGAAGGAAGACCAGCGAAGCTGTACTATGGTGGGAATGAAATAATGAACGTCCGCAAGTCGGCAAGCCAGAATGGAAAGGCTGGAAAGGTTGCCGCCATCTATGAGCGACGGCGGCGAAGCAGACAACCGGTAAACACAACACTCTGGAAAGGGACCGCCATCTATGTGCGATGGCGGAAACCAGAGTGTTGTGTCGACATTTCTTTGCGAATGGACACAATCCTGGGGAAACTAACACTTTAAACCTGGCTGTAAAGAAACAAAAAAAAAAAAAAGGTTTGCGATGTGGTTTAGGTATTTGCTGCAGTCCGTGGTGTGCAGCGATTGGCTCCCAAATTGCTTTGCAAAAGAACAAACGCTCCCTCAAAGCGGTTATATATCCATATTCCACTGTATTCTGAACGGTGATCACCGTTCACAAAAAGGAAAGGCAATACCTACCGAAGTGTCAGGCCACGAAAAACAACAGCACGAGCTTGTGTCTGTTCAGTTAAAATACAATAATTCATAAAAATGTATGTGCATTTTTGTGTAATTTTGTATAGGTGTATTATCAGTAGAAATCTTTATTAGTGCAATGTGCTTATTCATGTAGTAAGTTTCTCGTAGTTTACTTTGGACTCTGAATGAAGAAGCAAACGCGCTAGGAAGAAGTTCGCACTAAAAGACCATTGGTAGTCGGCTGTTTGTACTCTCCTGTCCTTTATTTGTTCGTGCTCGAGTATAATTCTAAAGTCCAAGGTGATCTATATGAAATGTATTATCGCTCAGCAATCCCCCAGGCAGCACACAGTATTCCGTTGATATTGACGTCGAATCGGGAGGATTGTTCCGATGTCATTTTGATCCAGCCGATTTCTGTGAAGTATCGGGTGGGTCGCGCCGACGCCTTTCCTGACATACCGTACCCGCTGCCGTTTTTGGTTGTGTCGAGAGTGTTCTTTGTGAATCGGCTATGCCGGCGAGGTGTTTCGATTATTTGACCGGGTGAAGTCGTCACGCCGACTTCGACGCCCGCGACGCTCTGTTGTTATCTTCTGTTTCCTTTTTGTTTTGGGCACAAGTTCGCCCCATTAAACGTTCCGTTTATTCAGTTTTTTGCCGCCTCATCACTTGTCATTCGTGAGACTATCCTAAAGAGGGCTCAAAGTTCTTGTTTCCACCAAGTCCAACATTTTCATACAATATGGCTGGCCATATAAACAAGCCCCTTGAAAATATAAAAATGGTAACAAACAGAGTTCAGCGACCGAGCCGCACAGCAGCTCTCGCGCCAGACGCGATGCAAAGACCCACCATTAGCCCGCAGAGCCTAACACCTGAACCGCAGCAGCGGTAAAAAGCTACTGGTGATAAGGAATCGGAAGTTTCAAAACAAAAAGAAAACGCGCATTTAACTTCAAGCAAAAAGAACCCACCATATGTACACGTCAAATAATAATGATAAAATGAATATAAAATTTTCTCGTCATTTCAGACTTAATTGCGCTCTTAGTACGAAAATGTTGGCGAAATGTACTTTGCAATTTGTTATAAAGCTCTGGGCCGTAAAACTGCCAAAAATGAAACTAAAAAGAGAGTTGCGATCTAAATATAGAACTATAGCACGTGGGAAAAACTTGTTATTAAAAAATTAATAAAGGCATAATGAAGTGTTTGAGAGCGCAGCTCTTAGGCGCCCGTTTCCAGCTTGAGCGTCGGCGTCGGCGTCGCCGTCGGCGTCGGCGTAACCGCAAGGTCACGTGACCCCCAAAGGCCACGTGACCCCCAGGTCACGTGACCCCCTAGGCCATGTGGCCCCCAGGTCACGTGACCCCCTGCCACGTGACCCCCGTGGTCACGTGACTCCCCCTCCGAGGTCATGTGAACCCCCGGCCACGTGACTCCCTCCGAGGTCACGTGACCCCCCATGTCACGTGGCCCCCTCGGTCACGTGACCCCCCAGGTCACGTGACCGCCCCGAGGTCACTGGCCCCCCCCTCGAGGTCACGTGAACCCCCCTCCGCGCCTCCCCCCTCCTCAAGAGCTGCGCTCTAATTCGGCGTTACAGGGAGTTGTAAACGGCTTTCATTTTTTTTTTCATGCCAGGTGTTAGTGTAGGCAAACCCTGAAGTTCATATTTTGAAACAAACATCATTTTCACAACAACGCTGCCGGTTAATATTGCAAGTGAGGGTCAAAAACCTCTTGTGCGTGGTGAGTATATAAGACCGCCAACGAAAGCACGAAAGTCTCACATTTTCGCCTGACACTCTCCCAACAACGTCGACCTCAATCAGCTTAAGGTGAGTAACCTTTGCTCAGCTCCTGTGCGAGACATATTTTTCATAATAACAGGAGCGTTACCTCTTTGAGACCTGATTTTGATCGTTTCAGAAGCTCGCTTTATGACTATGAAGTTCGCTGGGTTCACTGTCATCCTTGGCTTCGCCGCAATTGTCGGTGAGTGCACTCTCACAGAGGAAAAACTTTTACCTTATCTTTTTTTTTGTAAATGAGAAACCTGACTATAAGAGAACGTATGCGAATTCTTTAAAGACTTCGTGAACTAGTCCGTTTGACCGTAAAATCACGAAGGCAATACTGGGTGGGTGACCACAGAAGACAGCAATTTTTGTGAGTCTTTTATAGGATTATTTTGTATCTGTAAAGCTCAGTTTTATTTTATGCAATTTGATATTGAACGACTATGAATGTAAAACAGATATATAATAATAATTTTGCTGTACAATGTTTACGTTTCTTTATTGTTGACACATTGTGGAACCACGTACAGACTATGGTTCCTTTTAAAGGAAACGTGTCAGGGACAGAGAACACCTCTTTATATTAGAGGTCATCAGTAAAGGATTTTTGTAAAACAATAATCAAATGCGTACTTCAAGCATTTTGCGTTTTCAAAATGCTGATACTAGGAGGAGTAAAGTATGCCTCGTATATGCGAACTAAGATGTTTTTCTGTCAGCTCTGCGATCTTTCAAATAATCTCAGCATAAAGATTAGCCAAGGGCCTGCTCATAGTGTACAGTTTTGTCTCTGTCAAAATGGCCGATTGCTTGTTTTACCTATGTAGTGTACTAGAGCACTACCAATGTAAAAAAATGGAAGCCTTAAACATCGTGGATGCCGGCAGTGGCAGTTGCGCTATGCATTTTTTGTAGTTGTACACAGCGGCGTAGACTCTCCATTTTCCCGGAGGGGCAGGCTAAGAAGTTCTCTCGGGGGGGGGGGGGGGGGGGGGGGCTTCTGCGCGTTTTTTTTTTGCCAGAACTGGAGATTGAAGCTAACGAAAGCACGCTGGGATTCCATTTCCCATGTATTTTGTCAATAAACGCAACGTGGGGGTTATTTTGTTTGCATGCCAACACTAGAAGCTCGTTACATGGCACGTAAACAGCGTCTCGGTAAGGATCATGGCCCGGGCCCAGGGGGGCTCTGCCCCCCCCCCGGATCTCACCAGGGGGCACGAGCCCCGATGACCCCCCCCCCCGAAGTCTACGCCTATGGTTGTACACCCCATTGCTTAAATGCTTAGCATTTTGAGTAAGACACCCTCCAGGCTGTTTGAGAATCGTGCATAAAAGACACCTGAGAGCAAAACTTCAAAATATTTATGTCGTTTCCATGCTCACTTTTTTTCTCTACAGGATAAAATAAAGCAGGACCTGGATCTCAACCAAAGGAGTTGCAAGGTGATTTTTTGAATTCTGTCTGTGTTAAAATTTTTTGAGTCAAATTGATTTCTACCATATAACTTTAAGTTTATAATTAAAACTCGCATAAACAAACGACCGGTTGCCACAGTTGATTGTATTTATCTATATGTTTAAATACAAGAGTACTGGATTTTTATACTTGCCCATGTATCTTTAAAAATAGTAGAGAGCACATTATACTAATTTATTCCAGTGTTTTTTTTTCGCTTAGAAAAACTATGTGTAGAGGAATGCTACCACACGTCCGTGGAATGCTTTAGTGTTAAGCACGGCTGATTGACCGTTTAGAGAAGACTCTTTGACCAATCAGAAAAATTATTAGTGGGAATGTTACTTCATTTCATGATATAATCGATGGTCATTCCTCCGTTAAAGAGATTATAAATTACATCCCAAAAAGCTTCAACACATTTTCATGGAGGACGACGTTTGCATATTCATAAATGTCAGGAGCTCGAAATTTTAAGTCGTTAGCATTAGCATATGTATGTATCTTAATGCTTCTTCAGAAGGTATTGTTGAATTTTACATGCGCTTGTATGAATATATTATTTTAATTAAAGCAATAGAAAAATCAAGCTGTCAACATAGAATGGTGCCATGGGCATACCAACCGGGGGACAAGGGTGTTTTGCCCCCCCCCCCCTTGAAACAGCCGAAACTGGGCAGGGCAAACACAGGCAAGCGGCGCTCAAGGGATACCAAAGGCACCGCCTCCGGGCCGGGGGGGGGGAGGGTCTGGTTCGCCCCCCCTTCCCCCCCCCGCTCAGAAACCAGTTTTACGCCACTGAATGGTGCCTCCCAGAAGTACAACACAAACAATTATATGAGTTCGAAACTTCACATTCGCATTACAGTTCGCTGCTGCATTTATCTTCCGTCAGAAAAAAATATCTTAATTTGACGTGCTTGTAAAGAACTAGGGAAAATAATTCAAAGTTCCACCCTCCCATACTAATGTTGATAATACACCTACAACTTTAAGAATTTTTTTAAAACTGACCTGTGCTAGTGACGACGGACAAAGTGTTTCTAATAAAAAGAACTAGACCGAATCCCATATCCTTGAACCTGCAGAACATAAGCAAAGAAATAATTTAATTATTTTATCAATATGATAAACAATTTACGTTATATTATTCAAATACAAAAAAAAAATCAGCAGAACCCATCCTTTGGGAATGATTATCTACGTTAATGCGAATAGCATCAAACGGTGCGGAGTTATGCGCGTTCGTCAGGTGGCCGGCACACTCTGGATACGCCAGCCCACTCTTGAGGCGATTCTAAATTTGTTGACACTTTCACAGCCCTGCGCACGATCTCCGCAGCCCAGCACGTGCGTTTGTATCACTTAGGAAGGCGAACAAAGCACGCGCCATACGCACAAACACTCAAAATGGTACCGACCAGACTTTCTGGCGTCTCAGCTAGTCTCAACCAACGGTACTCTAAACGGTTGTTTATATCTTTACCATAGGACGCGCTTTACAGCGCTGTCACACTACCGGTGCGCGCGCGTTCCATGCACGAGGGCTCATTCCGCTCTCGTGAGGCTGAGCACGGCCGCTACATCACCCTCTCCCGAGCGTGGGAGAGGGTGAGCTAGCGGCCGTGCTCAGCCCTCACGAGAGCGGAATGAGCCTCGTGCATGGAACGCGCCTGCACCGGCTAGCTGTGACAGCGCTGTAAAGCGCGTCATATGGTAAAGATATAAACAACCGTTTAAGTGCGTTGAATGACTGCCCTCATAGCTCTGTGGTTAGCGCGTCTGCCTGCTGATCAAAGGGTCAACGGTTCGAATCCCAGCCGGCGCCGGTCTTTTTTATTTATTTATCGACCCGCGGCGTAAGAGGTTAGATAGCCAGATAGATAGATACATAGATAGAACGAAAAGTGCGTGAAGTATCCAAAGAATGCTATTCGCATTAAAAACTCTGGAACCAACTGAAGGGATATGGGATAGGAGAAACCATGGTTAAGTTTCTAGAACGGAGTTTATACGGAGAATAGGGTGGTTATAACATGGGAAGCCGAAACTACCAGACCAGCAGCAATAAAAAGAGGACTTAGACAGGGTTGCCCATTTTCTCCCCTGCCCTTTATGATATACTACCTCAGTGAGATGGAAAAAGGTTAGAGAGCAAAACCTAGGTTTTGATCTGACTTACATGGAGGAAGGTCATAAAGTAAATCAAGTATTGCCAGGGTTAATGTATGCATATGATATTGTACTCGAATCAGAAAGTCATGAGACAATACAGGAACTGATTAGGATTTCCAGCAGTGAAAGGGACAGTTTAGGACTAAAATTTATTAGGGACAAGTCGGGTACATTGATAGAACACGTAGAAAAGTACAAATATCTGGGAGTAT
>JAZHYW010023367.1:0-29499 GCA_037355805.1 Ixodes ricinus
GGGCCTGGAATTTATTCTGATTACTCGCGTAGTGGCAAGCACTTTGTCTTTAGTTGAAGTTCAAATAATTACACCTGTTTTTATTTTTAAAACTAAATATGTTGTCTTAGTAGCAGCGCTTCCACCATGTTTTTCTACATGCTCTATTAAAACAGCAGTTGTAAGTAAGCCTCTGCCCTGTCATCTTCTCTTCTTCTTAGTCATTTGCGCTTTTAAACTTCTGTCTAGATGTTCAACCAACTAGCCCCAATTGATCTTGAATCTATATATGGCTTTGAGTTTCCTATATTTCTGCCATGCCGCGAGGCCGTCACTGTGACGCTGAGTAGCCAGCGCCGGTTGGTGAGGAGTAAGTCGTGCGCCTTGCGCGGCCTGTTTACCGCTAAGCTGGAGAATATTTCCGAACGTTTTGCGAACCTGGTTCAAAAGATCAGACAAGGCGTCGGATGTTGTAGATTTCCGTCACGATAAGCCTTCGTATTTAACCGTTTCATGATTTTCGAGACTTCCGATGTTCGGTGCTGCGAATATTGATTGTTTTCGCACTTCCAATAGCATTATAAGTTCAACATTTTTGTATCACGCTGAAATATTTGACGATTTTCGGTTTCGAGTTTTGTTAAGTTTAGAGGTTATGACAAACTCTTGAAACTTCTGTACGAACTTGTTTCAACGAAGTTCGAATCCAAGTCTCACGCACATAGGCTCAAGCAACAAGATATGTCTATCACATATGCGAAGGGGAGTTGAAGGTGCTATGGAGTCTTACTTCGGCCGAGTTGTGTCACAAACGACTCTATGGCAAAGCGCTGGATGATCACTTTTTGGTCGCCTCATCCTTGTACCACACGTCGTCACTCTCTTTAACTTCCACGCAGAGCCGTTTGTTTTGCACAACTTCGCCAGTAGTTTGGCCCGAAGGTGACCTGGGGGCCAACGAGTTCACTCATCTGCAGTCTTGAAATTTAACCGAGGTGGTTACGCAGGGAGCCTGTCTTCATATCATTAGCTAAGATGCTCGAGGAGTGTGACGCAGATTGGGTACAGCGAGCGCTAGATCGGCACCAACTTCGTTATCATTAGCAACCGGCTGATCTTGGAGGGCCAATATCATCTATTCATCAAAGAAGAAAGGTTCCAAGCAGGAAAATTTGGTTAGTCCGAAAACAACCGGTCGTGGCCTAATATGCTGTTTAGGGGCCGGGTGGTCCCTAATTCAGCCCGGTCGCATACTCCTCTGCCTTGACCGCTTTCGGGTACTCTGCTGGTGTCAATGTGTTTTCCAGTCCCACGAGTCAATCCCTCCAAAATGAACACGCAGAGCAACTAAAGATATTCTGCAAGCTTGGATGCTATTTTTGGAGCATGCATTCTTCTGTACATTTGGTTGTCTTATTCCAGCATTGCATTTAGGCGAATGTTTGATCAGATTGATCAGAATTTGCACGTAGGCGGAAAGTTGCGCTCACCTCACCATTTCGGGCCTTTTCGACGAACCATTCAACCAGTTCAGCGCTCGTTTTATAGTTTACTACAAATAGCAAGTAATACATGTAGAACTGTCAGTACCACAACACTGAAAATGAGAGAGCATATTCACAGCATAAGAGAAACGGGTATCGTTTCCTGTAAACTTTGTTGCACACCTCGCGATTTTCTAAGAATATTTCACATGAAAATTAGTTTCAAACTGCGGCACCTCTTCTCCGTCCATGAAATTAAAATACTTCGAACTTTTAAATCAAATTCTATTGATTTTTCAACTTGTATCTTGGATAAAAAAGCAATCTTCCATTTTTTAAACCTGAAGATTAATTAGTTTTAAATGTTCTGAACTTTCCGATCTGTAGAATATTCAAACTCTCACTTTCAATAACTTGTCATTTTTACATTATTTGAGTTCGAGCCTCGGCAGGGTTCTAAGGTTAAGAACTTTTTTAAATTCGAACCTTAGCCAGGTTCTGAATTTTCCGAAACCTTGCCACCTCGAACTTCGGGAGGTTCGCGGTATCCTACTTTGAACGTGCACTTGATCACAGCCAGATGCAAATGTGCACCAGCCCCGATGTACGCTTCTACATGGTCGTCTTTATCGCCAAGCTAAATACAAAAAAGCCCGAATGGTTTTCTAAGAGCATAAGCGGGACAGCTAGCCTACAAGCAGGAGAGTGCATTTCTGGAGAGTGCATTTCTGTATGTCGTAACTTCTCTTGTCTCTTATAGTACACACACCGTGACCGTTCCTCTTCCGCCTACGATGCTGCCTGAAGACGGCGGCTTCCAGCTGTTCGTGGGGCTGCGCGTCTCGAACGCCCAGAACGTCACGTCTGCCTTAAGTTCGACAGCCTCGGTGAACCTGTCCATGTCCGACAGCGGCGCTGCAGGTGAGACCTCACAATGTCACGGGGGTGTCAGCGCTGCACTCTTAAAATACTCTTCGCCCGTTTACTTTTGCACAGAGCACGGAACTGACCAATCGCTCCAAACTTTCTCGCGCACTGACGTAATGGGCGTGCCCGAACAATATATTAACGCGAACGAGCATCTTTTTAGTACGTGTTTTTACTGTGAGACGTGGTACATTGCGTAACTACGTATCAATACATTTCTATTCGGTTTAGGCATCACGCTAAAATAAAGACACAAATGAAAGGCATTATTTTGCAGAAGTGAATAGGTTAAGAGAGAAAAAAGTAATAGCTGCAAGAATCACAAAACAAACTGCGGAGATTGGAGAGAAATTATGATTCGAATGAAGCATTTATTATGACACGGTGGAATGTCCCACTCATGGACGGCCATTGGGGGAAATGAATGTTTAACGCATTGACCCTACAATTGAACCTATTAAAGATCTACTATGGAAAATTTCGCGTAAATAATTTCGAAGAGCAGGGGAAGTATTCCGAGCAGTGGAGACTTGAATTGTGCTGTTCGTAAATATATTAACACTTTGCAACATCCGTTTCTGGTTTAATGAGCTAACGTTGGAACACGCATGAAATTCTGAAAACAAACAATGTCTTTGGAATCTGTTGTAAATGAAGCGCCAGCCTCAATTAGATTCATTTCTATACGTCCAAAGGCCGAGTGAGGAAACAAGGCTTGTCTCAACGTGAGCAGCGAAATATGGCGTTTACAGAAGAAACGTCGAGAGGTTTCACATTTTGAGTAGTCTCCAGCGGAGCACCACAGGCACGCTGCCCCATCTTTTAAAAGCAATTATTGCCCGGAGGTGCCTGCGGCCGTCTTTCGTTTGAGACACTCGTGGTCTGGACTGAACTGGCGGTTGCGCGGCGCGGTGACCTACTGTGCTCTTTCTTCATGCGGTCTCGTTCCATTGTTTTTCACTTTCCTTTCACAGGCGGGAGGTAACATTCTGCACGCTTCCAATGACACGCCAAGTTGTTCAGAGGACCCAAAGCGCCGGAGCCCCCAATTCTAACAGCATCACTCGAGTCATCGGCTTCCGGTGCGCACCGGGCCACCGAGGTACGCCCCGTTGTGTTCGATCAAGTGCATCGGTGCTTCCTGGACGTCCTTAAACAACGGAGCGCACCCTGCCTGTGCGGCTCTTCGATGCCTCAACGCGCACCGAGAAAATCGACTGGTGCGCCGGGGGTGCAGATCAAATCAGGCATTCCGGCCAGGGTAGAGTCGGAGGTGGCGGGAATAGCAGACGCGCCGTCCATCGAGCAGGCAACCTTGCGAAAAACGAACACTCCTCGCAGCGGCACTAGATGAATTCCTCAGCGCTTCTGACTGCGAGGACGCCGATATTCTTATCATCGTCGTCTTTACCGGCGGTTGCTGCGGTGGCAAAGGAGCGCCCGAAAGTTGCGAGAGTTACGAACTGCGAAGAAAGCGTTGCTGGAAGGCGTTTTGGCTTAACGCTGGGGTACGGCTGTTATCTGGCGGTACTCTTTCTTGATCCAAACATGATTGGCAAAAAGTATACCTGTGGAATTATCACCCTGCTTCGTGGCCCACGTCAACAATGCATGGACACGATGTTCACTTGTCTGCCGGGACCACTAAATCCGCGAGTTAAAAGCCGGGAGAAATCGACTGCATACGGCCATCGCGCGCGGACAGTGCGTAAGTAAAAAACGAACTAAAACGCGAGGTGGCACGCTTGTCGCGGTGCACCGGTGAGCCTTAGTTTGTCCTGAATGTTGGACCGATTTCGCGCTGCTGCCTCCAGAAGCGCTGTACCTGTCTGGTTTTCAGGGAAATTCATGGTGCCGAGGAGTTCGGTCCCGAAAATACACTGTAAAAAACTCCATAGTATAGTTTTCTAAAGCTGCTCCGGCCCGCTGAGACGGGGGCAACTTTCCCCAAAAAAATCAGTTTTGCTGGTGAGTTAATCCACTATAGCTTTCCGTAGCGTGACGCCGAATTGGCTTGGATCGCGATCCGGCTCAAGCGAGCAGAGTCACTCTAAAACGCGGAGAGGGTTGAAGCGGCACCAGACAGCCAGGGGACGCGATATTTATCATACGCTGACACCCCGTGCCAGTGATGGTAAAAACTAAAGATTTGGTTCTGAATAGAAATTGATAGTATTTTTGGACATGAACCGTTCCAGAAATTTGAGTTCGAGGTCGTAATGATTAGAGTGTACAAGAACGCATCTAAAGCGCCATGATATGTCTAAATGATGCAAGCAAAATAAAATGTAATGATTACAGTAGCACCTTCACTCGGGCGGCCTGTGTTGCTGGTGCGTGTCACAACGTGAAGTTGCTGGGACCAATTGCCCCGCCTGAAGAAATTAAGAAATTAAACCGCTGGTCAGTCTCACTGAGAGGGCTTGGGCGGGGTGTACTATAGTCAGTCTTTATCACAAAGCTGGCGACAGCTTTGGAGGTAATAAAAATAAATGGTATCAAATCAATATTTAAAACCAAAGTGTCGAACCAAAATTTTTATCGGTTCGGTTCGGGTTCGGATTCATGGCTTTCGATTCAGTTCCGGCTCAGATCCGAAGAGCAAAAATAACGGTTCGACCTGCTTTTGAACCAGTTCGTACCTGTTTGAACCGCTAAATTGAGAATGTATTTTCTGCGTTGTTTTGACAATAGGTACTTTTTTAAACGTGAAACGAGAAACTTTATAGCTTTTTATCTTTCATACAATCGACTTTATTTTCAGGTACCAAAAACACCACAGATTGCGTTATTTTATTTAAAAAATAGGGAAAAAAACTAAATTAACATTAAGAACGTCGTGTTTGTACGAATCAACATCTATTTGTTTACCTGAGTAGGGTTTCTTTAACCGAATCGAAAAGTTATGGGTCTGGTAGGTCGCCTAAAATACCCGTGATTCGAACAACTTTGAGTCGCAGTATAAAAAGTTGAATCCTAGATGTGCTCCTGAAAATATTTGGTACACTAGATTTCACATATATATGGTGAGGAGGTGCCTTTCATGAATTTATGCAACGTAATGAAATCAATAAATTACAGCGCATAACGTCAGGGATATGACACCTCCTCACCATTATATCCTGTGAAATCTAATTTACGGAATACTTTTCACAATATATATGATGACGACGCAACTGAGCTAAAAGCTAATATTTTTTTCAAAATGTCACGAAAGTTTTGGGAGAAGCGCTTGTAGTCTTGCCTTTTATAGAAACATCAAGCTCCAATCACAACGCTTATTATCCTCACCAACATTGTTTACACTCAGCACCGTGATGCAGGTTAATAATTGTGCAAAGAAGATTATCAAAGTTGTTTACTCAAATTTACACAAACCTTCTTACTCAGATCGAATCTGGCCTAAAAAAAGCGCGTATCCAAGTGAATATCTTTGGCATAGCTTGGCTTTCGAGGCTTGTCCTTGACAAAATGCCCGTGAATTCAATTTTCAAAGAAGCATCACCCTTTCTAATTGCTCGTTTTGTGTTTGTTAAATAGAACAAAGGAGTATTTCGTATTCTACTTGACATTGCAGCTACCTAATTGGTCACTTTCTGGCGGTCTGCGTGTGGAGTCGCCACAGTTCCGTCCCGAGTCTTTGTAGACTTTGTTTTTGTCCCGCCTACAGACACATAAAATTGTTTTTATCACGGAAAAAGAGGGATTGGCAAACTTCTATATGGATGATAAATTAAATACGAGTCAGGAAAACAGTTCTTTAAAGCAGCTTCAAAATCATAAACCTTGTTTAAGGCTCTCCCAAGTCACTTACAGACGTGCCTATTGAGGATAAAAAAGGACGAAAATATTTGCAGAGCATATTTGAGATAATTTGGTTGTGCATTTATTTATGCACCCCAAAATGTTGATAGGCCCTTTCTTTATGTTATCGAATCTTCAGTCAGTAATTAAATATATTTTTATTACCAACACAAAATTTGAGTGTATCAAGTTAACATAACCGCTTGAGGCCGACACGGGAAGACGATACTCGGAAGCGCAAGCTGTTAACTTTGCGGAAACGTCCTTTTCGCTCTTTTTTGTTTATTGGCAGTGTGAAACACCGGGTCGCGGGGTATGCTAAGAGGACTGTGTACTCCCATAGTACATCTGAAGGCAAATACATGAACTGTGCAAAAAGAGACAATAAATGGTATTCTTGCAAATAATCCGTACACAACGCCTACTACAAAAAGAAATACATAAAGATGCATGTAATAATATTCCTAGTTAAACGTAAATAGCGCGATGGAGAGAAAGTGTGTTTGTAATATAAATCACATTTAGACATCGGCTTGCACAAGCTCGAAACTTCGCAAAATACTGTCTCGAGAGGCTAATGATAGTATACGGTTTTACGGGCGCTTGTTTTCGGCCCTCACTTACAACTGTGTGCTTTATCAGTCATACGCGCTCTAACATTTAATTAGACTGCCACATATCATCGCGAGACTGCTATATACACTGCGAAACTTCACAATTTTGGACATCAACTTTTAACTAGTGTTGAGAACTTCGCATCCCACCAAAAAACGAAGCTCGTTGAACATAGTTTGCACGTGACGTCGTCGCACTTAATGCTGGTGGTCACTGCGATTGTTTCTTGCCGAGAAAATCAAATCCGGTGGTGCAAAATGCACGCTGCAGAAGCTTCGCGCTCAGTGCAAGTCATGTATTCCAAGACACAGGGTATTCTTGCTTGCTGTAGCGTCGTGAGGAACGGTGCGGGTGTCTAGCACCACAAAACGCGTTTCCATGCAGCAGTGCTTTTGCAAACGAAGTAATTTCCGGGACCACGCTTTCTGGTCTCTGCAAAGATGGGGAGCAGAGGAACCTTTACAACACAGTATATTATTCACAACTCCCTCACCCCTTTTCACCCCTTTTTATTTTTCGATGATCCTCCAGAGAATACTTATCATTCCCAAGTAACTCGCTCCTCCGTTAGGGGTGTTAATTCGGCAATTATATTTGTCATTTGTTAACAGCAATTCTTCATTTCTTTTATTTCGTATCCAAACAACTGTGAGGTTTAAACAAAATACGGGGGTGGTCAAAGTGTTAGGAAGGACTTAAAGGGACACTACAATAAAATTTCGGCGCTTATTTTTTGGTCTATATGTGTTCAAAGGAGCAGTATCACATTGGACACACCAATATCCTGTTAACTGACACGAAACTTAGTTTTAAAACGAATTAAACGATTAGCAAAGTGCACGTGGTGGATGTCGCTAACGTCTCGTTTGTAATGACCGTTTTGGAACCTTGGCAGATAGTGACGACTTTTGTCTCGCCTCCGACCACTACGAGAAAAAGAGGTGGACACAAAAACTCCCCTCTCACCGAAAATATTTTTTGTTGGTCCCAGAAGTCGTTATTGTCCCTCTACAAGATTAGAATATAGAAGATTAACGCGTCATTAAAAATTTGTACAAAAGCTTCCGCTTCGGTGGCTGGAACGACTAGGCTATCCTCTTGACGTGAACATCGCGCGTGGCCTCGCCGCAGCTTCGCTCGTCCCGAGATGAACCACGTCACGATTGCGTTGGATGTCACGTGCCCTCCGTTGTCTGCTCTCCGAGCGCTTGCCAGAGTGGGCCGTTTAAACAAAAAATACAGCCACCATGATCAAACACAATCGTGCGATTGTCATTTACGGATATTGTGGATCATATTCAACCTATTTTTGAACCCGACGGGTACCTTTAAAATTGCGTTGACGTATCCCTTTAAACGGCACGTGAAAAGTAAAAAACATTTTTTTCCGTCTGGTCAGGACACGCGTGTCTAAAATGAAGTTTACTAAAAACCAAATTCAGAGCAATATTTACTGCATGAGATTAATTTTAAATTCTGCGCGCAAAGTCCATGACGTCAAGGAATGGTCATACATTATTTCCACCTCAATGAGATGGTCATACACACACTCCACCTCAACATGATGGTCAAGTCGATCCACCTTTCCTCCACGCGCCCGAAATGCCGAGAGAGAAAACAAATGAAAAGGAGATGACTACTGAATAAATCACAATTCGCGCCGTCAGTATTTAATTTCTAGACACGCTTTTCCCAACAAAACTGCTTTAAAAAACATTTTGTTCTATTTTTAAGGGTTTTTTAGAACGAAACTCCTGTGAGATCTAGAGCGGCTGCCATTGTTTGGTTGTCCCCCTAAGGAAAATAAGATCTTTATTTTCAGGTATCCCTCGCGCACACCCTCGTTGCCCTATTCATCATCAGATTACTGAGTCACATTCAGTCCTTTCAATGCTTTCCCTATTAGAATACCCCAATATGAAGAGCGCACTTTGGATAATGGTAAACAATATCTTAGTTTTGTATTTCTATACGATATGCTCAATGTATTAGAAACCATTACATTTATTGCAATGTATTACATTAAGGGTCTGTTATGGGATTCCAATATATATTACATTTATTGTAATACAATAAGGGGCTTTAATATTCATAATATGCTAAAAAAATTGGAATCCCATAACGTATAAACCGTTATTGAATCCCCGTGTGTCGTATGGGGATCCCATAAGGGTTTACGATTCCAATGTACTTAGCGTGATATGGATATTGAAATCCAATATATTATATTGTCTACCTATAAAACTATGTACGAGTTAGAATATCCCATTCAGCACGACGTCTCCTTGTATGTATTTCTGAGTGGTGAAAAATAATGTTGCTGTTGTCGAATTATAAATAAAGAAGAAAAACACTGGACTCATCCACACAAAGTATATTTAACATATTCATGAACTTGAGGATCCGGCATTTACTGCAAAGAAAGTTAATTTTTAAGAACTCTAATTCAAAAACTTGATGTTTGAAAGCAGAATGTGAGATCCTCCCCTTTAATGAAAACAGCACCTGCGTGCTGCAGCCATATAGAAGCAGCATGATAAAAATTTGTGACTAGTTCGCGACAAGTAGCAATTCCTCACTAAGCCAAATAGATTCAAAATTATGTCCGCATTGATTGCGGAAAAATAAGGTTCAATGCAACTGCCCCGGGTCATTCTAAGCTCGGTCAATTATATCTTTGTATCCCTCGTCTGGCTTAAGTATTCCTTCTTCCGGACCAAACTAGAGTATCTGGAATGTTCACCTTTGAAGAAAAACGAACTGGTGTCTGCTGGCTTGTAGGCCGTAGAAAACTGAAAGATTTGCGATTAGTTGCGTCCAAGTAGCAATTACTTTGAGTAGCCCCGTAAGGTACAAAAAGTCAGAAATATGCAAAATTACATGTGCGGGACAGAGATATCCTCTTACGACCTAGCTAGAGATGTAAAATTTTTGTGAAATATTACATAATCCGAAAACAAACTTTTTTTTTCAAATATTTTTTAGGAAAAATTGGAAATGTTTGAAAAATTTAGATTGCTGCGTGGACGCATTTATTACATCAACACAATATGATAAGGCAGGACCATTTGGGAAGTTTCAATATCTGAATTACTTGAAATTAAGGTGTATGTAATATCAACAGCTTACCAAGCTAGAAATACCATATTTTGGTAAGGCTAAAAAGCGTTGCATGTGCCCCCGAGCACTTGATATTCAAATACGGAATTGCTGGATAGAGGAACACTCGCGTTCACGTCGGTCGAAGATTTTTCAGGTTCAGATTCGAGTGCACATAGACACGTTTTTCACACGTTCACCTGCAAGCGGGTTGCGCAGTTTTGTGTGTACATTCCCAAACTGAGACCAGTTTCGTTGACACGTTGCATACGATGGGGGAATCTGCAAAAGCCGGTGTGCCAGGCGTGTCAACGGCTGGTTAGTGCAGAGTCCTTGCCACCAGGTGGATGGTTCAACGTGCTTCGCAGACTCCCAAAGTGCTGCCCTGGACCAACTCCCCGTAGACGCCCTAATTCTGCAGAATTAGAATACAGCTTCCCAATGTCAAGCGAAAGGTGCTCAGCCTGCTTGAAGATCCAGTCAAATGTGTCGGCAATCTGTGCGTCATCAAGGTTCCTCCCTCTATATCTTGCATCCAGCAAGTTAGCAGCGACATGAATGGTTCGCAAGCAAAACTCTCCGCGCCTGCTCATGATCTCTTTTGCGCGAGCCTTCTCCTGGTCTGTTAAAGTGCTGGTCGCCAGCTTCGTGATTAATTCGGTTTTTATGGAATGGAGAACTTCCGGAACGTCCGAAAGCAAAGCCTTGTCCGACATGTAATGGCAGAGGAAATGGGTGTCACCTGTTCGAACCAGCTGCGCAAGGGTTTCCAGAATCCACCTCGTCCGAGGCGGCTTGCCGCACTGATTTGTTAACCGTCAGATCTTACAAGATCATGGTCTCTTGCAGAGTTTCTTTGTTCCTGAGCAAACTTTGAAGTGAGAGGATAACGCCGCCCCATCTTGTCTTGCTGGGCAGCTTGAAGGTCGTGGAACTTTTTTTTCATGTTTGGACTCTTGCTTTTGTTGGAATATGGCAGCATCTAGGTCAGTCAGCTTCACATGCTTGATCCCTTCTTTGGATGTCTGATGGACCTTTCCCAAGGTTTTTAGCCTCATGAAATCATTCAGGAGCGGATTCAGCCCGTAGAGCAGCACATCCGATCGTTGCGATGCGGAAAATTCCATGTCACCATTTGACATGCCGCTTGCATGTTGCTAGCGTTGTCTGTGACCAGTGCCACTACCTTTTCACTTTCGAGGGAATCAATGGCATCACATATTTCGCCGCTGATATAAGACGCAGTGTGCCGGTTTGTGCCTGTTTCAATTGACGTGTAGAACACTGGCTGCGGCGTAGCTACGACAAAGTTTATCACCGATTCCCCTCGAATGTTGGTTCACCCATCAGTCAGCAGTGTGAGGCACGCAGCGTCTTTCAAAGTCTCCTCCACATGACTTTTAACACGCTCATACTCTGCGCCGAGTAGAGGCCCGCTCAAAAGGTATCGGCTAGGCGGTGTGTACGATGGTCGAAGCATCTTGAAGGCCGCTTGGCAATGCTCGTTTTCCGTTAAGGAGAATGGCGTGTTGGCTGAGTGCATCGCCCTAGCCAAAGTTGCGGCAATTTGGTTTTCAAGCGCTGTGGTTATTTTGTCAACAAACGAAGAAATACTCGCGCATTTTTAATGCGAATAGCATTCTTTGGATACTTCACGCACTTTTCGTCTATGTATCTATCTATCTATCTATCTGGCTATCTAACCTCTTACGCCGCGGGTCGATAAATAAATAAAAAAGACCGGCGCCGGCTGGGATTCGAACCGTTGACCCTTTGATCAGCAGGCAGACGCGCTAACCACAGAGCTATGAAGGCAGTCATTCAACGCACTCTAAACGGTTGTTTATATCTTTACCATAGACGCGCTTTACAGCGCTGTCACAGCTACCGGTGCGCGCGTTCCATGCACGAGGGCTCATTCCGCTCTCGTGAGGCTGAGCACGGCCGCTAGCTCACCCTCTCCCGCGCTCGGGGAGAGGGTGATGTAGCGGCCGTGCTCAGCCTCACGAGAGCGGAATGAGCCCTCGTGCATGGAACGCGCGCGCACCGGTAGCTGTGACAGCGCTGTAAAGCGCGTCCTATGGTAAAGATATAAACAACCGTTTAGAGTACCGTTGGTTGAGACTAGCTGAGACGCCAGAAAGTCTGGTCGGTACCATTTTGAGTGTTTGTGCGTATGGCGCGTGCTTTGCTCGCCTTCCTAAGTGACACAAACGCACGTGCTGGGCTGCGGAGATCGTGCGCAGGGCTGTGAAAGTGTCAACAAATTTAGAATCGCCTCAAGAGTGGGCTGGCGTATCTAGAGTGTGCCGGCCACCTGACGAACGCGCATAACTCCGCACCGTTTGATGCTATTCGCATTAACGTAGATAATCATTCCCAAAGGATGGGTTCTGCAGATTTTTTGACGACGTAGATTCCGCTGCGCGTCGGCTAGCTTCCTGACTCACTTGATGTGGGCACTGATGAGCTTTCAGAGAGATTTTTCCATGTTCTTTGCACACGCCTCCTTGACGTCTTGAGGACACTTCTCGCAAAAAAGCCGATGCCTTGTAAGGCGTGTAGCATCGGAAATCCGTGCGACACTTGGCGAGTACTTGCACAGAGCTTGTTTTTTCTCCCGCGGTCGACGTTTCGTAAGACTTTAAAATGGTTCAAAACGCTAGACTGCCGACGAACCATATTGTGAAATTCTTCTCGTTGCGCGTTCTTCAATGAGATACACGTTGGGTGAGATAGTTCAGTTTAGATCAACACCATATAAAAATGGCGATGTCGATTGCTGCCCGCGATTTTGTTGCAGTACGCTTTGTGTCGCAAAACAAAACCGAAACCCGAACTGCACAATATGTGATATTGTGAAAACATAATTGTGAATGGAAATGTTTATATTTTTTACGTGTTCAGCATTCTAATGTAACAAAAAAAATGTTTTCTCTTACAATTTTTCACGGTTCCGTGTGATGGTTTGTAGTGTTAAAATAGCTCATATTTGGTTGCAGTAGACAATTTTCACAACGTATTATGTTTGAAAATGTTAAGTGCGCGTAAAACACATCGTCAAAATCGCCGAAAATTTACCACTTCGAAGAATCGAAATATATAAATGCCATTTCAATGAGTTACGGAGCTTGTACGTTTGAAAATGACAACTGAAATTATTGTGTGCTATTTATTTGAGTCACATTATTGTTTTTCTAGAATAAAATCAAAAGTAGGACTGCGCATAATAGTGTTACTGTGATGCAAAAATGTGACTGGAAATTTAATGGATTTTTGGACTTTTGGTTTTTTGAAAAAAACACAAAAAAACAGTTTTTTCCAAATTCTTCCGGTTCTTTTTAGCACCTTTACATCTCTAGACGTACCTGGGCACACGTCAATGTCATCCGTGTGTATTACGAAACAACAAGCTTCAATGCAGGAGCCCCCAGTCATTCTGAGCCTCGTCAATTAAAATTCTGTACCGGTTGTCAAGTTTCAGTATTTCTGCTTCCGACCAAACTAGTGAATCTGGAATTCTAACATTTTAGGAAAAACGAATTGACCCCTGCTGGCTCTTAGGCCGTGGAAACTGCCAGAAAGATTTCCGATTAGTTGCGTCCAAGTAGCAATTTCTTGAGTAGCCACCTACATACAGCACACTAAGCCGGATAAATTCAAAATTACAAGCGCGTGACATAATAGGCCTCTGGCGACAAAACTGGGCACACGTTGATAAATGTGTTGTCCACGCATGGATAACATATTAGCCGACCTGTGCCCAGTTTTGTCGCAACGGGCATATCATGTCACGCGCATGTAAATTTGTATTTATCCGACTTAGTGAGATGTGGAGTGTCTTGTCGAAGAAATTGCTACTTGGGCGCAACTCATCGCAAAACTTTCTTGCAGTTTCCATAGCCTACAAGGCAGCAAATGCCCGTTCATTCTCCTTCAAAGGTGAGGATTCCAGACTCTCTAGTTCGGTTTGAAGCAGCGATACTGAGACCAGACAAACGGAACGGAATATTTAATTGGCATGCTCAAAACGACTGGGAATGCTTTCATTGAAGCTTTTTTGCTGCAATACACGCGTGTATTGCAGTAAAACAAGCTTCTGTGAAAGCGTCCACAGTCGTGTTGAGCTCCGTCAATTAAATATGCCGTACCGCTTGTCTGGCTCCAGTATTGCTCTTTCGGACCAAACTAGAAATCGGGAAACCTCACCTTTGACGAAGAAGAAACTGGCACCTGCTGCCTTGTGGGCCATGGAAACTGCAAGAAAGTTTTGCGATAAGTTGCGTCCAAGTAGCAATTTTTTTGACTTGCCACCTACACCACAGTAAGCCGGATAAATTCAAAATTGCATGCGCGTGACATAATATGCCTCTTGCGACAAAACTGGGCACACGTCGAAAAATGTGTTGTCCACGTGTGTTGCAGCAAAACAAGCTTTAATGAAACCGTCCCCAGTCGTTCTGAGCTCTGTCAATCAAATATGCCATACAGCTTATCTGGGTTCAGCATTGGTGCTTCAGAGCAAACTAGAAGATCTGGAATCCTCACCTTTGAACGACAACAAACTGGCACTTGCTGGCTTGTGGGCCGTGTAAATTGCGAGAAAGATTTGCGATTAGTTACGTCCAAGTAACAATTTTTTGAGTAGCCGCCTACATCGCATTCAAAATTACATGCACGAGACATAGATGCCTTGTGCGACGGAACCCCATTTATCCTTGTTTTCTGTAAAAACTGCTGACCTTCGCCGCTTGCGTCCCATTTCTGTGCTACTTTCTAATCTTCATTACCTGGTTCCCAAAAGCCACGCCATGGCTTGCGCCAGGCACCGATCTGTCCGCTCCGCGACCGGCACTATTTTGGCAAGGGCGCCGACGCCACGGCACCTGGGCGCTTGATGTGTTCTTTTAATATTTTGAGCATGGCAAAAACAGGGGGATGGGTGTCTGGTATGCCCTTTTGCTTATTTGCGGATCGTTCTGAAAACAGAGGGGTAGACGCTTCTGCGATCTGGGTGCATGCTCGGTATTTTGCAATAGTTGATATAGAACTCTGCAGGAATCTTGAAACATAACAAACAGAATGTTGCATACCAAAAAGCATAGCAAATGAAACATCCACCATCTATCTATTTTCGTTTCTTCTCCGCAAGAAACTGTCGTATATGTCACCTCCTCGCTTAAGCCGCTCCTCCCTAGGGTCCCGGTTGGGTCTCGTCCTGATGAATCGTTGGTGGAGACATTAGGTGTGGTCAACATCAGATTAGACCTTTTGAGACATACTTCATATACTTGGTGAGGAAAAGTACACCCAAACGAATCTCAGGCACGACATTTCTAGTGCGTTTTAAAATGAGAGGCCTGATGTAAATTGAGGCGTGTCAAAGCTGATGCACCCCTGTAGCAAGCCTAAAATTGTGAAGGCCTTGTCCCTCTCGTTAGAGGGACAAGGCACATAAATTCCTACACGTGGATGAAATTTTCACCGGAACGTCCCGACTCAATGCCCATCTCCGAATATTCGGCCACCGCACTTTTAGGAAAAGTATATTTTTTTAGAAAACACCGAGTCATCGATCATTTCCACAAAAGCCTGAACCAAGTATACTCGTACCGTGGCTTGTTTGCTCGCTGCTGTTCCCAAGTTAACTCGGGCTCACGATGTTTTTTTTTTTAAATGGTACCCTTGTTTTTAGTTTTGCTTTCACTTGTTGAGGCACGTGGATACTTTTGCAAAGCTTCCTCCCTATGCGCTTCCGAGTCAACATTTTTGTAATGGCAAACCCCCAGGTTTTGATTTTGCGCACCTTGACAAATGCTGAAACTCATATAAGCGGGTAATAGCTCACCTTGAAAATGCTTGCTCTTTGTGGCCGAGAACAAACTCGTGTTCCTGATTGGCAACCACTTGCTGCCAAGAATTGCTGCACATACCGAAATAACCCAGTCTTGGTCTATACAAATGGTTTGGCCGAATAGACACAAAGCCTGACACAAGACCACCAAAAAGACAGGAAATAGGGTGTCTGTGAGGAATGAAACACAATACTCAGATAGGCATCTATCACTCACCTTAAAACACTTGCCAAGAGGGACAAAGAGCGAACTTCTGGCCTTGATTGGCTTGTACTTGCCTCCAAGACCTGCAAGTATAAGAAAGAACCATGTCTTAGGCAAACTTGGGTGTTTTTTGCAGGAGAGACAACAAAAAACTAATGCAAGACCACTACGCATACGAAATGGAATCCAAGAGGAATGGAACACAAAACTCATATATGAGGGAAATAGCTCACCTTGAAAATATTTGCTTTTGGTGGCCGAGAAGAAACTCGTGTTCTTGATTGGCAGCCATTTGCTGCGAAAAACACCTGCACATGTTTTAAATAACCCAGTCTTAGTCTAACACAGATGCTTTGGCCGGACAGAGACACAAATGTCTGACAGAAACCACAAAAAGCAGGAAATAGTTTCTGGGAGAGATGAAAGCAGACCCAGGTGGATAGGCTTGTTCTCTGTTTCACCTCAGTCAGAGTGTAACTAATTTTGGCAAAACAATTCATATTTGCCAGAAAAAGTATAATATATATTTTGCCTCATTTAGCACAGTTTCATGCCAAGGTTACCTGCACACCAGAACAAGTCAGACTTAGTCAAAGTTTTTTTTCTTTTGATGAGTGACAACAGAATTTTACACCTGTGATGAAACAAAATATAAGCCCAGCAAGCTAGGTTAACTTGCCTTGATGCAAGCACAGTGCCTCGGCCGACAATTGAGGTTCTACTCTTGGTCACATTTGGTGGGAATAGTCAAATAAATGTAAATAAGGCAACCTCTCTTGCAGCCGACAGCTGCAAACGAAATTCATATACCTTGATAAATGACCTGGAAATAAGATCGGGTGGTGGCCGAGTGGTTTAAAGTGTCAAATTCAAACATACAGGCTGTGTACTTCTGGTTTAAGTCCTCCTGGTGCATATTTTTATCCTTATTAATAATATTTAAATTTTGTTTCGATTTTTGAGACACAAGAAAATAATTAATGCGCTAATTCGCCTTTTAGAAACTTTTTAATTCTTCTCCATAGCTTTCTAGTGCTCGTATAGGTTCTTGGTAAGAATGTTTCTCAATTTGTTTTCCTTGCTCTCGCTGCTGCTTTTTTCCTCACCCTCAAAATACTGAACCACGTAACACAAAAGTAAAATAAAATGTGTTTCAAATGTGATGAAGATCAGCATTTCCAAGTTGTACCCCTGCTTCATGCCCCGACCAATGCACCATACCATAGCTAAATGCAGTGACAGATGATCCTAGGTGCTGTGACCCGACCGTATATGGGCCGACCGTATACGGTGTGGCGCACCTCATGCAGCACCTATGCTTCGTTATGGAGCCAGTGAGCGAGGTGCGACCTGCTAGAGCTGTGCAAGCCACAATTTTACAGCCTGCAAAGGGTGGAAAGATGAACCTCCTTTGCAGAGCTTGCAATAGCTCACCAAGAAGCTATTGCGAGCACTAGGGAAGCAGAAAGTGTGAATAAAGCGCGTCTGAATTTGAATGAGTGTGTACATTATGCATCTATACGCTTAAAACTTAAAAACAAAGTATATATAAATATAAATATTTATTTATATATATATTATGTACTAAGAAAGGAAAAAACGCCTCCAGGTGGTCTTGAACCCAGAGCTCTACTGCCCTTGATTTTAGTTCCTTAAGGCCCGCTTCAGACGGGGCAATTTCGCTCAACAACTTCACACCCAACACCAGTAAAACAGAGCCACCCGCGTTCACACGCAGCAACCAGATTGCTACGACTTTCCATCATCTGCATAAAGTTTGTTTCTTAGCAGTATATAGTTGCACAGTTATATCCAAAAATATTTTTATATATTTAAATTCTACTGAGAATACTGACTCATCTTTTTGAAACAGTTCATTTCCAAAAACAATCAATTTCAAACCAGAACCAAGTTTTCAGTTGTCTTCATCACCACCACAGGGGTGTCACGTGAAAATATCACAGTCCTGACTAACTGCTGCCACTTTCAAACGTCTCCAAGTTGTCCGAATTGCGCGTCCGCTTCGAGCCGGACCCGATCTCAGCAGTTCATGTCGATCTAGGGAAAGCTGAGGAACGCCCGCCAGCAAGCCCGAAATTGCTGGAAAGTTGCCCTGACTGAAGCGGGCCTAAGACACTCTATTTCTGGTACAGGGACCATTTAGGAACGTTCAGGTGTTTAAAAGTTGTACTACCAATTTAAAAAAAGCAAAGAAGAAAAACAACAAAAACACATTTCAGAGGACAAGCACCCGGAAGCAAGGGGCTGGAAACTGAATATCCGAGAGAGGCGCGGCACTGGTTTCTATTTCGCACATGAGATAACAAGATAGCGAAGCTAGGCGAGTGAGGACACTGACTGGCGTTACATTGGAGTACACGCAGTCGAAATGACACCTGCAACAAAGCACAGCTAGAGGCTTTCAACAGGGGACACGTGCGTTCAAATGAGCTGCGATTTTAAAACTTCATATTTCCTCTCTGTCCTTCGGTGTATACTGTGATCCGTGTATACCAAAGCACTCAATGCTGCAAGTAATAAAGTCGTGTATACGTACCTTTCGAAGCGATTGAAAGTGGGTTGGTTTCGCTTGGAGCTCATGAGGAAAGAGCGCGACGAACTGCCATCCGTCGCTCTCACGGGGTCGCACGACGAGAGCGCAGTGTTGCCACAGCCCCCAGAAAATAGTAGTAGATTTTAGCTTAAAAAATCAGCGAAAATCAGTAGACTTCTAAATTTTGGTAGTCTGTTTCTTCTATTAGCTTGTTTGTGTTGTACGGTTATTGCATTGATTATTTGCACACACATTTGAAAAAATGCCACAAAAACAAAAACAAAAGCAGTGAAAAAAAGTAAACACTGGATGCAAAGCACATTTTGCAAGACCTCTTCTTGCAATATTCAGAAGTCAGCGGCCGTGCGACTATTACAGGATTACCAGAAATCGCTTAATCTTTATTGCTTAGTGGTTTGCTCAATCAAGTAGTTTCACACTTGTTCTTTAGATGTGTAAAATTTGTTGCTAGAATTGTTATTGAAAGTCCTCCACAGTAATATTTCGAACTTGCACTGAAACAGACCTCAGGAAACGTAGTTACACGGAGAAAAAGTCGTGGTGGCAAACTTTACGTTATTTCGGAAGTTATGCGCAAATTGAAATCGCTCAAACCGCGACACATAGGGCACGGCTTGAAAAACGCAAAGCGAGGTGCTGCCTTTCAGATGGCCGACCGGGCCGTCGCTCTGTGGTGCTTCTAGCTTTGACAAGCTATCCTCCCCATTTCCCATTTTGTACGCCAATCCACCTGTGTTTGGTTTAACTATAGCCTGCATTGTGTTGCCAACGGTGCACGTACACTATGGGCTCTCATTTTCTCCCCTCATTTTCTTTTACACACACACACACACACACACACACACACACACACACACACACACACACACACACACACACACACACACACACACACACACACACACACACACACACGCACACACACACACACACACACACACACACACACACACACACACACACACACACACACACACACACACACACACACACACAAACACACACACACACACACACACACACACACACACACACACACACACACACACACACACACACACACACACACACACACACACACACACACACACAATTGAAAAAACCCACCGAAGTGCGCCGGTATTACTCGAGGGCGCACCTTGGAGCAAATAGTAGTAGTTTTAGACAACGTGCAGGCAAAAAGGAGAAAAATTAGTAGATTCTGTGGTAAAATCACTGAAGCAGCAGAATTCTAAAAAACATCAGTAGATCTACTGATAAATTAGTAGGAGTTGCAATACTTCGAGGGCGCCCGCTGCGCAGTGCGCACAGTGCGCATGCTCGGCGGCTCGGCCAGGCTCGGCGGCTCGCTCGGCGGCTCGCTCGGCCGCTCGGCTGGCTCGGCTCGTTGGGCTCCCTTCGAACTGCCTCCGAAGCTCAAGCTGCTCGAGCTGGCGCGCGCGCGGGTTGACGATGGAAATCTATATTTTCATAGAACGAGGCTGTAACGTATCGTTCGATGGCGCAAATGCATGTATTTTTCTCGTCTCTTTTGTACAGTGTGTGAATCTCGCGAAACAGGCGACGAAGTGTGGTGGGTGAAATGTGCTCGCATGTTGTGGATTTTGTGTACGACGTAGGATTACCCAGGAAGGTTGGTCAATATCGATAAATGTGCGCTTCAGAAGCTACTACATGCACGTGACCTGTCAAAGCTATGCACTCTCATTATGTTATCGTGCGAACCGGCATTGCCACGTATCACGTTCGATTTGGGTCCCAACACCGGTAACCTAACTTTGTTGCATTATAGCAATTGCAATAAACATTTGTTGAAGAACGATCACTCCAATAAGCACATCGTTATTGCGCTTTCTTATCGGAAGGTAGGTTGCTGGTGTTCCAGCTAGTTATTCTGAATGGTCTGGATGTTTTCTAGCATTTCAAGCGCGCGAGACTGTGTGTACTGTGCGCCGTACCAACAGTCGTACGTACTTGTGCTTTCGATCAATGTTAATGTGTTCGTAACGCAGAACGTTTGTGTTCTATGTGTATCCATCTCCAATATCGTTCCCTTTCGTATTGCCGTATGGTAACTCCTGTTGTGTTACGATATCACTCACGCGATGTTGTATATGTGGGCATACTGATATCCACATGTTGCTTCACGAACGCTCAATATCGTGTTGCATTTCCTCTTACTTTCCGGTATACGCCAACGTAATTCATGTTGGTAATTTGGTATCCATTTTGTGATATATGCACGCGATATCATATTGCATTCTCATTGGGCCCGTGATCGACATCCGATATATTGCCGCCCGCAGAGCCGAGAAAGCAACGCTCGGTCACGGTCTTCTAGAAGATTCCCATTCATTCTCGCACTAGTTGTAACTTTCCCTTTGCTTTGATGTTCTCGAAAGTGCCAGTTCATTCTCGCCCCGAGCGCGCGACCCTCGAACCTTCCTTGCCGAACCTTCGAGATAGTGACGCACGGTAGATAAGCAGCTACCCGCGACCGTGTCGAAGCAGTCTCGCACGCTCTCTGTTGTCGCCGCCGAATCGCCGCCTGCGTTTCTGCTGCATCGACGCTCTTTCGTTCTTTATTTATTTTTGGTTGGCACAAGTTCGCCTATTAAACCGTTATTTTTGAGTTCACTGCTCGTCTTCGTGTCACCTCCGTTCGTGACAATATATATATCGTGTTGCCGTACAGAATGCCCATGTCGATCACCAATATGCACGCGACGTCATATTCTATTCCAATAAACGCGCATTATATCGCCGTATTGTGCTTCAATATCGTGTTGTATACCATTAACTGCAAGTTCTATCGCGATATTGTGCTCCGATATTGTGTTGTATACCAATAACCGGAAGTTACATCGGGGTATTGTGCTCCAATATCCTGTTGTATATCAATAAACGCATACTATATCGGGATATTGAGCTCCGATATAAATTCCCATCGTGCGTATTGGGTTAATCGGATAACAATAGTTTTTTTTGTTTCCATCAACTTCATTGCAACACAATATTTCGAATAAGGCGAGTTCATATTGGCCTTTTTCAATAGGGTCTATTCACTGGGACAACTTTCTCAGACACTTCAGCAATAACAAAAACATGTCTGGGTGCCTCAATGATGTGTACATGTAAAATGGGTCGTGCCACAATTTTTGTACTTTCAATGAATACCGCTCAGAGCTGATCTCTGAGGTTGATAACCTAAAAAACACCAGTTAGTTTTCCTTTCTGCTCTTTGGGAGACGCAGAAAAAAATAAAAGAGACAGCCTTCCCCTCCTCAGCGCGCAATAAGAACAAGCGGCCACGTGATCTCGCGCTAGTTATTTACCGTCCGTGTTCTACATAGTCATGCGCTGGGGTTGGCAAAGAACAAATCATCGTCTGAGCTTTAGACATTGTTAGAGTTCGGCTATTTTCATCTTTGATTGAAAAGGAGCCGTTACCATGCTGATTGTTATAAACTTGAGCTCTTGACTTAGACCCATGACAATCCTGTACGTCATGGTATCGCGTGACACGCGGTAAGAAGTAATAATGGGATGTGACGTCGCGATGCCAACAACGATAATAGATCTAGTGACGCTCTCAATTTAAGTCAACTTGACGCAGTGAGTCACGTGACTACGTCATGGGGCCAGGCGACGTTAAATTACTTGAGATTATGTCTTGCCACCATGCCGTCACCTGGCGATGTGACATATGATTCATCATAGTGTCAAAATAAGAGCGCCACGAAAGCCCACAATTTCTCATACATTGCAATTCACTATAAGACAATTTGATCACTACATAAAAAAATACAGTTGCCAATTTTTATTTCTCAAATATTCCTCTTGTTATAAGAAAAATGCGGTGAACCGTTTTGAACCGGTTACAGCTTTTTTTTCCGGTTCAGTTCCTGTTTAGTTACAAGATGCCGGCAAAAATGTCGGTTCGTTCCAGCTCCCATTCGGCTAAAAATAAGGATTCGGTTCCGGTTTTCAGTTTGGTTCGGTTCCAATTCGACACTCTGATTAAAACTAAAGAATGAGGAATGTATTTATTAGCTAGGTAAGTCTGATACACCACTGACTAAACGGTACGAATCCAAAAACGTATAAAATATTAATTATGCTGACAAAGGCACAGAAAGTTTGATAGGCATTCCGATTCTCGGCGTTCTTTTGCTCTTTCCCCTTTCGTCCTTCTCGTTTCAACCGTCCCCATTGGAGACGGTTCTCGCTTGGCCCTTCTCACTTGGCCCTCTTCACAACAACCAGTATAAAAAAAAATTGGTCTGAATTTCAGCCGTCGCATTTGACTCTTCCCCGTTTCGTCCTACGCATTTGAATGTTCTTATTTCGCCCGTATTTGTTTCGCTCTTCTCACTTGGTTCTCTTTAGAACCACCGCTCTAAAAATAAACATTCTAGCTTTGGTGTGTTGCATGTGGCTCTTTCCCGTTTCGTCCTACGCATTTGAATGTTCTTATTTTGCCCGTATTTGTTTCGCTCTTCTCACTTGGTTCTTTTTAGAACCACCGCTCTAAAAATAAACATTCTACCTTTGGTGTGTTGCATGTGGCTCTTTCCCGTTTCGTCCTACGCATTTGAATGTTCTTATTTCACCCGTATTTGTTTCGCTCTTCTCACTTGGTTCTTTTTAGAACCACCGCTCTAAAAATAAACATTCTAGCTTTGGTGTGTTGCATGTGGCTCTTTCCCGTTTCGTCCTTCGTATTTCAACTTTCCTCGTTTTAGCCCGTCCCCGTTTCGCCATACTCCTTTTGTTCTTTCCACTACAAATAATCTCAAAGAGGATATTGCCACTATGAACAAATGATAAGACGGCGAATAACTGAAGAAACTAAACCATTAATGGGGTGAACTTGTGCCCAAATAAAAAGGAAACAGATGATTGCAGGAGAGCTTTGCGGGCGTCTAGGTCGGCTTAACAGCGAAGTCGAACGCTGGGGCGAGACTGACCCCGGTTCGCCACGCGTAGCACCTTTTGTAGCCACTGGGTTTTTGGAACATTCGGTCTTGAACATTCGGCGTATAAAAGCAAACATCCTCTCCGTGGAATTGAACCCAGACCTCCCACGCGACAGCTAAACGCGGTAACCATTCGGCTACGCTTGCGATCGATCGTTTTTTATAATTGTTCAGCGATTGCTCGTCGACGCGCGTGGCATTAATTCTGTCCCTTTAAAAAGAGCATCGTTCCGATGCAACTTGACGGTAAACGAATCAGAAAAACAAACGAAAATAATGGCGAACTACGGAGGCTTGTAAGACACAGACCTATCGATCGGATTACAAATAAACGAACGGTCCCATAGATTGTAGTGCGGTTGGAGATGCTCGACATGGAGGACTTCCGATCGTGGAGGGTGGCGCTAAGAAGTTAATTTTCCGTCGGGCATCCCCTCGTAGTTAAGATTTCCTAGTGGACGAAGCACTTTTTAGGGTCCGAAGTAGCGCTTGAGGAGTTTCTCGCTTAGATCGCGTCGTCGTATCGGGGTGAAAACCCACACACGGTCTCATGGCTTGATGCGAACGTCGATCCGGTGAAGGTTGTATTGGGTAGCATCGACAGGTTGTTGATCTTGAATTCGGAGTCGGGCGAGCTGTCGAACTTCTTCGGCTTGTTGAGCAACAACCTGGGCGTAAGGGCTCCCGTCGTCAGCTGGTTCGTGGGGTAGCATCGCGTCGGACATGGTCGCTAATTTTCTGCCATGCACCAGATGAAACGGAGTTACTCCTGTGGTCTCGTGCACCGCCGTGTTGTAAGCAAATATGACGTCGGTTTACACCTCGTCCCAAATGTTGTGCTCTACTCCGACATACATGTAGATCATGTCGGCGATAGTTTTGTTTAGCCGTTCTGTTAGTCCATTTGTCTGCGGATGGTGCGCAGTGGTTCGACGGTGGCCGCTGCCACTGAGACGAAGGATCTCTTGCGTCAGCTGGGCCATGAGCGATACTCCATGGTCTGTAACGAGGACTTTGGGGCGCCATGCCGGAGGACAATGGACTCGATAAAAAACTTGGTGACTTCAACAGCCGTACCTGATCGAAGAGCTTTCGTCTCTGTGTACCGTGTGAGATAGTCGGTTTCGACGATTTTTCATCGGTTTCCTTGCGTCGATGGTGCGAATGGTCCAAGTAAACCTATTCCGATTTGCTGGAATGGGGAAGATGGCGGCGCAATAGGCTGAAGAAATCCTGCCGGTCTCTTCGGTGGTTTCTTCCGTCGTTGACACTCGTGGCAAGATCGGGTGCAGTGGTGGACTGTCCTCGCAAGCCTGGGCCAGTAGTACTTTCCGAGTATCCTGGCTAGAGTCCTGCTGTAGCCAAGGTGTTCCGCCGTCGGGTCATCGTGGCAGACTTGAAATATTTTTTATCGAAGACTGGAAGGGATCACCATCAGCCACGCCGTGTTGTTGTCGCTGAAGTTTTCCTTGTAGAGCATACCTCGTCTGATGGAGAAGGTTGGCAGTGTTCGTACGAAAATGCGGGGAACGGCACTTCCTTGTCCCTCTAGGTGCTCGATGAGGGCTCGTAGGTCAGGGTCGTCTCATTGGAGTGCTGCCATGTTGCTGACATCCAGAGCGCCGACGAAACATACATCGTCGACGTCTTTTGTGCAGGCAGGCGCGGACTCGGCTGGGGCCCTTTACAGGCTTTCGGCGCAATTGTGCTTCCGGCCGGACTTGTACACCACGGTCATGTCGAACTCCGGCAGTCGTAGGCTCGACCGGGCAAGACGTCCAAAGGGTCCTTCAGATTTGCGAGCTAGAAGAGCGAGAGGTGACTTGTAAGCACGCGAAAAGGACTTCCATACAATAATGGGCGAAACTTTGTTATTGCGCAGACGACAGCGAGGCCCTCCCTTTCAGTTGTTGAGTATCTCCTCTCCGCGTTAGACAGCATCCGACTGGCGTATGCGATGACTCGCTCTGCCCCGTCCTGCATTTGGACTAGTACCGCACCCAGTCCTGTGTTACTGACATCCGTGTGAATCTCTGTTTCAGCGAATTGGTCGAAATGCCAAAAAATCGGGAGCGTCAAAAGTCTTCGTTTGAGCTCATCGAATGACCGCTGGTGTGCTTCTGTCCATTCAAACTTTACGGTGTCCTTCGCGAGGTGCGCCAGCGGTGCGGACAGCTTGGCGAAGTCCCGAACAAACTGTTTGTAGTAGGCACAGAGTCCGAGAAATCTTCTCATGGCCTTTTTGTCAGACGGCGGCGTAAATGCAGCTACGGCGCGGGTCTTCTTGGGGTCTGGGGAAACACCTTTGTTGTTCACAACGTGGCCAAGTAGAGTTAGTTTCCCATAGGCGAACCGACACATTGTTGGCTGGAGTGACAAGTCGGCGGTCTTGATGGCTTGAAGAAGGGCTTGAAGTTGTCTCAGGTGCTCTTCGAAATCACGTGAGAATACCACAACATTGTCCAGGTAGACGAGGCAGCTCTGCCATTTCAAACCTGACAGCACGGTGTTCATGACACGCGGGAAGATGGCTGGTGCTGTACAAACTCTGAGCGGCATCACTTTGAACTCGTACAGTTCGTCCGGAGTGACGAAGGCAGTTTTTTGCCATCACGTTCGTAGACTGCAATCTGCCAGTAGCCACACTTCAGGTCCATCGACGAAAAATATCGCCAGAGGCGCAGTCGCTTTAACGTATCGTTGATGGGGGAGAGCGGATAGACGCCCTTCTTAGAAACAGCGTTCAGTCGACGATAGTCTACGCAGAACCTGAGGGTTCCGTCCTTTTTTATTACAAGGACGACTGGGGACGCCCACGGACTTCTTCACAGTTTAATGATGTCGTTGTTCAGCATTTCTTGGACTTGATCTTGAATCACCTTCCTTTCCTTTAAGGAGACTCGGTATGGCGACTGGTGCACAGAGAGCGCGTCCTCGTCGGTAACAATACGATATTTCGCCATTGGTGTTAGGCGAACTTTCGACGACGTGGCAAAAAAGACACTCTATTCAGCGAGGAAACCGACCAGTGGCCGGTGCTTTCGAGCTGGGAGCTTAAGGTCAATGTCGAGCTGCGGCGGCGACGTGCTCTTCTGCTTTGAGGACGAGTTTTCCTGAGAAATTGCGGTGACCACGGATGGCACCTGAAGCTCCTCGACGTCACCCACGGGTATACCTTTCGTTAGATGCTGCGACTCCTTTCAAAAGTTTGTGATGAAAACAGCTGTATGTCCTTCTTGGAGATCCGTTACGCCTCGTGCGACGCCAATTTCTTTTAAGGAGCAGCTGGACGTTGACTTTTAGAAGAGTTTCACCGTGCATGACAGCATCGGTTATAACGGTTACGAAAACACTCGACCCCGGCGACAGGTTCAGATGGTCGGCGATAACTTGGATCTCGGTTGGCGTCGTGTTTACCGCCAACGGCGGCTGAAAAGGCTTTCGCAGCGTCAACTGGTTACCCCCGAGGTCGATCACGGCGCCATACACGCAGAGGAATTCCAGTCCGAGGATAACGTCCCTTGTACACATTTGCAGAACGACGAACTTCACACGGCTCATCTCACCGTAGATCTCGACGCGAGAAGTGCATCTCCCGACAGGCGTAATAAGCTGTCATCCCGCGGTTAGTATTTGAGGTCCATCCGACGGCGTCGTAACTTTTCGAAGGCGGCGAGAGAGCCTCCCACTCAAGAGTGAGTAGTCTGCCTCGGTGTCCATGAGTGCCGATGCGTCGCGGCCGTAGATAATAACGTTTAGGTTGTTGGACACCGATGCAGGCGCGTCGTTGTGATGCGTAGCGGCGGGAGAGGGGAGTGCTCCGTCGTTCTTGGAGGCTCTTTACATCGTCCGTCCAGGACAACTTCACTTTAGGGAGTTGCCGCGCTTAGTTTTCCCGGCGGAAAATGGGAGACAGGCTGTCACGGCGCGACCGATGGAACGGCGATGCGAATCGTCGTGGGGATAGAGACCGTGAACCTCGTGGTGCTGTTGACGCTGGTGATGGTGTGCAACCGAGCTATTCCTCGATATCAAGAGGGCGCTCGCCGTGTCTTGGAATAGGGTCGTACGGCGCAAAACCTCGGAGGCCCAGCTGTCGGTTCGAGCACCTCCGGCAGAGGTGATCGGCCTCGCCGCAGTGATAACACAGCGGTCGTCGATTGGCCGTGCGCCGCACGTCCGTCTTTCCAATTTTTTTATTTATTTATTTATTTATTCATATTATTCCGTGCCTCAGAACGACTGATGTCAGTCTTGGTATGAGGCACATGCGTACAGTGAACAAAGCACATGCGGGAATGCTACATGACTATGAATCGTAGAGTGAAATTTCAAGTTCACTTTTAAAAGAGATGCAATCGGTAAAAGCATCTAAAGAAGATTTCGATAAAATGTCATTAAAACAGTGCTGCATACGGGTGGTCGGACAGAGCTTCTCCTGTGAATAAGGATAAAACAAGCATGCGTGTCGTGTGAAACGTACCGGAACATGAAACTTGCTCTGGTTTTTCAGTGCGGACGAGCTGGGGCTGCCCTTTCCGACGTGGAAAGTCTACGGCGCTGGTGGGTCACGTCGAGGCAACGTCGAATGCTGCCGGGACGCTGGTGCCGGTTTCCAAACTACTGAGGCGTAGGTCAGAGTGGGCCCCTCGGTTGGTGCTACGCTGGCTGGAGCCTCCGGTTGGAGTGCCCGGGAGACCTCCTTGCGGGCAACTTCGGCAATCGACAGCGGAGCCGGCTGGTTGTCAGCAGGCAGGAGCTTCCTGAGTTCTTCCCAGACGATGTCGCGATTTATCTCTGGGAGATCCGGGCAGGTGCAGCTAGGAGGCGAGAGGCCAGCGACGCAGGGAAGTCGCTGGTAGCGGGAGGCCCGTGCTGGCAGGGCACATTCAATATGTGTAGATTCCGTGACGGATCCTTCGACTTTGTCAGGTGGGGCTCGCACAAGTCCTTTGAAGATGTTTTCCTTGACACCTCGTATCAGGATTCTCACCTTCCTTGCTCCGGAGGTTTTTGCTGAGTCCCAAAACATCTTCCACAAAGCTAACGATGCTTTCGTTAGGGCCTTGGATCCTCACTAGAAGAAGCTCTTCCGCGTGTTCTTGTCGTTGTTGGTTTGTGAAAGTTATTCGCAACTCATCCTTTAGTTGCGCCCAGGAGGTGATTGAGGCTTCGTGTTTCTCGACCTAGTTCCGGGCGGTTGATTCGAAGGCGAAGTAAGCTTTTGAAGAGACTCCTCCGGTGTCCACCTGTTATGACGGGCTACTCGTTCGTAATGTTGGATCCAGTCGTCAATATCTCCGTGGCTTTCGCGTGGAAGGCAGGCGGTGTCCGAGGCGCGACAGGCAGGTAGATGACGGAAGGGGTCATTGAAGTTTAGGAGGAGTGGCTGTTCAAGGTCGACTGCGATCTTGATGGTTGCGGCAGTTGACCAGACTCTAGGGGCAGTCCCTGGAGTGAACGGCTTGCTCGGGCTTTGGTGTCTTTGGCGAAGGGTAGCCTTCCGGGGCTGAGCACTTCACTTGGAAGGGGTATCGTCGGAGGGGTACGCTTTACGGGCATAGGATGCAATACCCCGCACCTCCACCAAAATGACACGATAGACAAATGATGGGGCGGCGAATAACTAAAGAAACGAAACGTTTAATGGGGCGAACTTGTGTCCAAAATAAAAAAACAGAAGATTACAACAGGGCTTCTTGGGCGTCGAAGCCGGCGTAACAGCAGAGTCAAACGCTGGGCCAAATTTGACCGCGTGGGTTTCTCGAACATTTGGCCTAGAAAGTTCGGTGCGTAGAACATTTGGAACCCGATTAGGCGAGATTGTCATCGAACTCACACGAACACCAAGTTGAAAGAATAAATAAATTAACACTCTACTCGCTGGAGTCGAACCCAGACTTCCCGCGCGACAGTAAAACGCGGTAACCCTTCGGCGAAGAGCGTGGCAATGTTCTCACTTTGACCCGTCACATTTG
>JAZHYW010023369.1:0-13966 GCA_037355805.1 Ixodes ricinus
GTATGTAAAACTTTTAACGCTACCCTCCAATACAAAACTTTAAACCGTCCGTCCGTAACTTCATCTATCTGTGTAATTGTGCTAAATATAGCCGGAAAATGTGCATCACGTGACGTCACCTGACGTGTGTTGTGACATATTGTCGCGTGCGAATAGTTGAGTCAGCAGCGTGCTCGACTCACACGACGGTGGCTAGGGCAACGAGGTAGAGGGGCTTAGGGTGATAAACCGGAAGTTCGGAAGTGGCACCCACCCCGGTTGCCGCCATTTTGTACGCAAAAGTGACCACACGTCACGTGACCTCACACGAGCTGTGACGTCACCGGTAAGATGGCAGCGCCCAGATCTGGGGAATGCGAGTTTGTTCGGTGCACGGTAGTCGCAATGTGTAGCTGCTTTCCGACGACTTCGGTCTCTTCGTGCTCGCTGACGCAGGTATAATGTGAAAATATGAAGAAATGAGACTTTATTACCTTTTTCCGTAAGATCGCAACGTATCATCTGGATATTAACACCTGCGAGACAGCATCAGCCGTATCGCCGTACCGGTGCTCGGATTCCCGGATGTGTTCGATGGTCAATAGAACTTTGAGTGCTTTTAGCATGCAATTTTCGCTTTCTCTTAGCTTTGTTTGAACTTTGGAATATCTGAGAATCGATGCGAAATGTAAACGTCGGACGAAAGGGCCTAGGGGAATTCGTTTCAGCACTAGGTAACTGCATACTAACAGCCAACTTTTAGCGAGGAAGCTCCTGCGATCTTTACGTTTTGTACTTGTAAACAATTTTACGATATAACTCCTAGCATAAGATATTCGCATTTTTCTAGCTTCGTTTGAACGTCTGAGAATTGAAGCGAAAGGTATTCGCGACTCCAGCGAACTATAGGGGGCGCGCTGGTCAGGCAAAATGGCGGACGAGAGGAGGTCGTTTTCGTCGTTCAACACGCGGACCACCATAAATGTCTTGCACTGCAGCGTAAAATCGGTGTTATATATGAAAGCAAATTGATTTTTCGAAGGTAGGAACCTTCTTCTAGTCAGTGCGTAGGAATGACACGGCGGAAGCATAAAAATTATTACTGGGAACGATGTTTGTTTCTACGCTGCCTATACGAGAACCAAGCAGCGCTAGCAGACGACAGAGTCGAAACGACCTTCTCTCGGAGCCTCCGGCGTCGCTGCTACGCGGCGTCGATTTCGCTGGAGTCGCGAATACGCCGCGTGAGGACCTAGGGGAAGTTGTTTCAGCCCTGCGTCACCGAATATCCATATAAACTTTCAGCGAGGAAGCTCCTGCGATCTTTAACCTTTTGTGCTAATCGACAATTCTACATTCGATCGCTTTCTTCCTTTTTTGTGAGTACGAATCGCACACTTATTTTCAGCGCGAGGATGACGTTTTTATTTAGTGGGGGGATGAATAAATCGTTGCAGGCACCTGCTTCAATGCTATTCGACTTGCTATTTTTGGTGCACGCATAGATTGATTGCACATTTTTCTCTTCTCTTTCGTAGGTTTTATTGCAGCAATACTTTTTTTCATCAAGAGTGCATTGTATTAGTCGGTCAATTATTTACTTGTTCTAGTTACCTGTACAAGATGATTCATATTTGTGTCTCACCCTTGCCCGAAAAGCAGTCTTGTTGAAAAATGTTGACTACCATTCCTTTCGGTCTCTTCAATATACTTCTTTCTAAAATGTGGGCTGCCTATACCTCGTATTACCATAACCTGGAAAAGGGCAACCACCACAGCCCCTTGTGCCATTCAGATTGACGGAGTGAATGGCATGAGACAAATCTGTGCTGACGAGCACTCTGATGATATGTAGTCATGTGCGTCTCTCCACCGTGCATATTGACTGCCAAGACTGTAGCCTTCGCCGCTTGCCAAATTGTGATGGAACGAATTACAATAGCTACTCCTCTAATAAACCAAGGCCTTCATACTTTGGGCATTTGTTCGACAAGAGTGTTATCTCCGCGATCAATGTGAACTCGGCTGAGCATCTATTGGACTCGAAGGCTGCATTAGCGTTCGACGTGAACTGGGGTTTATTCGTATGCTTTGCACCGAAAAAAATGGCGACAGTTGTGTTGCTTGATAGGGTTTTGTAAAGGGTCTATTGTGTCATACGTTTTGGAAGTGTCCTGCTATATAATAATGCATGAACACATACCATTAAACTAGATGCTCAGAGGTGTGTTTGTTTTTGCAATTAATAAGTTACAGCAGTGTCGCTTTAATGTTATTATCATGTGCGTAGTTTTAAGGATCCTCTCTGCAATGCCTACAAAGGCCCATGGAGAGAATAATCTAATAAATAACATTTTCACATCACTGGAGTTGGTTTTCGGATGCGCCGTACGTTCAGGAGAAGTGGAACGAGTGCAGCCCAATGCAACCAGTCTGGTATGTCCCATTAATTAATATATAGGGTCGGATATGCGAGTGTCCTCAAAAGTTCCAGCACGTGCGGTGAACACAGTTCTTTGTGTAGAGACTCTGAAGGCACAAAGGAGAGCCAAAATATGTTTATTAGGTTAGTTTATCGAATATGTTGATTTCCACTTGATTACGTAATTATTGTTTTTTTGCAACTGGTTCCATAACGAGTTCTTTCTGGGACAGTATCGTGTCAGGCGTTCAGTCATAGTACCTGTGCTGCTTGTTGTCGGATGATGCTCCTGGCGCGTCGGTGCTCAATTGGTCGAGTTGCAACTTTGACCGACTGAGGCTGTCTTGTAGCCATACGTCATGTGCGGCCACTGACTATCGGATGCACTGAAGCTGCAGGGCTGGCTTCGAATCCGCAAATTTTCCTGGTTGTTTTCTGCATCAATGCAGCAAGCTCGGGCATGTATGAATGCTTCGGCATTGGGGTGTCTCGTTGAATCGGCACTGAATTGTAACGGGTAGCCGATGACGGTCGTCGTGACTTTGTGGCATAAGTCTCCCTCGGATCGTCAGATGCCGCTTCGCTCGAAGAAGACTCCAGATGAATAGCGTGTCGAACTTGTTCCGAAACAATCTCGGCAATCAAAATAAAAGTCGGGCAACTGATGGCAGAAAGTAGCTTCCTGATCTCTTCCCGGACAAAGTCGTGGATGTCGCGGATGCCTGGGAGGCTGGCGTCGAAGTTGTGGCTGGACGACTCGAGTGTCGAGAAGCTGGGGAGTTGTTGATAGCGACAGGCTCGGGCCTGCAGTGTACATTCAATGTTGGAAGCCGCGGTGATATGAACCCTTCGACTGTTGTAGTGGAGTTGCGGACAATGCTGCTGGAGGTGTTGTACCTCACATGAGGGACGTGGGATTTTTAGCTTCTAGACTTCTGTAGAATCAGGGTTGGCGTGGGTGCTTGATTACGCCCAAAACATCTTCCACGAAGGCGGCGACGCTCTTGTTGGGGCCGCATCCTGGACAGAATCAGGAATTTGGCTCTCCCGGTCAATGTTGGCTGATGAACGTGCACTTCACCTCGATCTTGCAAACTTCCTACGACGTTAAGGATTATTCGTAGTTCTCAAACCAGTGCCTGTCAGTTTCTTCCACGAGAGGTTTAGGTTCAGCAGGAGCTGGTTGTCCGTCTACCTACTGTGGCGGGCGACACGGCCATATATTTCAATCCAGCCCTCGGCGTTTTCATACACCTTGCGTGAAAGGGCATCAGAGTGCGAGGTGCGACGGGCATGCATACGATGATGGGAGCGGACGTGGTTCGCTGCTACAGGTTTGCCATTGTTGGCTTAGTCAGCTTAGGTTTTTCTGGCAAAAAACCGAATTCCGGCGGTTCTTGCTTGTATCAGCGACTGGCTCGGATTCCAGGTTCTTCGTGGTGCATTTCCAAGGTTCGTCCTTGCGGTACTCGCTCGTCTTGCGGTTTTTCTGCCGGGCTTGGGATAGGACTTGGTTTACGGCTCGCCGGGCGTTGAAGACGCGGGATAATCCCCCACCCGTGTCTTAATTGTTATCTGGCAACTCGGCTGAGGAGCCGCCAGGGTCCACACAGAGTGAAGGGCTATGGGTAAAGTGTGCAGCACCTCCACCAGAACGTACGATGACAGCTGAGCATGGCCTGGAACTTTCCAAAATAGTAAATATCGATAGGAAATAGGACTGGAGCAAGCATCTGTGACAATATAACAAAACAGACAGAAGAGAGTCTATCCTGTCCACTAAAAAAGCTGCAATGTTTTAGAGGCCTTCTGTTCGAATAAATCCTCTCCTTCGGGGTTTGGCGACTGCCGTGGACGAACTGAACTGAAATGGATGTGGAACCACTTGTCTGGTAATGAGCCGCTGCAGACTGTCGTCGGAAAGCGGCGTGAACGGGTGGACTGGGTAGGTAACGCGCGCGATGAAATGTCCATACAGCTTGTGATTCGCGTACCGAGTGTTGATGAAACTTGTGTCGACGAAACGTGCGACATAAAATAGGAATCAATACCAACTGCAACCCCTGTGCTCCGTGAAAGTGCACGCCTACGCCAGAACAAATTAGAAAGCAGCATAGCATCACCTAAAGAACGGCACAGGAACTACCAACTTGTAGCACTTGAAGGCAGCTCTCCGGTGCGCCGCACAACCAAAGTGAGCCTTCGGTCATTTGAACGAAGCGGCACCACGATTGCACACTGCCAAGCACGACTCACGCAATTTCCGCTGCTAAACTGCGTATCCAAATATATTGCACACGCTTCACTGCAGACCTCGAAGATTCCGATGGTCGACGAGAGCACAGAAACGTCGCCTTAAAATTTACTTGCGGTATCCGAATCTATTCGAGGTCCGACCAACGTAGGGCCGAGTGTCTCTTTCGTGGCAATATCCCCGTCGGTCACCAGCGAAATGCACAGCGTTCCTCCTTCTATTCACGTTATACCTACGTCAGACACCACACTGAACTCTGAAGTCGCTTTCGACCGGCCATATATGACGGCTTCCGCGTCTGAAATCAACTCGCCGACACGAACGACAACAAACAACGCATCCGACAAGCTCCGGCCCAGCTGGGACCAGCCGCTGCCTGGGCGCTGCCATCCTTCCTGTGACGTCACGTATTTGGTTTTTGTCATTAGACGAGTAGTCACATTTGCGTTCAATGGCAGCCGCCTTATGGGGGTCAATTTCAAGTGCGGACCGGAACCCCGGTTTATCGCTCTAAGCCCCTCTACGTCGTTGGGCTAGGGTTTGATCCCCACCGGCGCTTGTCCTTTTTATCTTTGTTTTGTTTGCATGATTAGGATATCCTAGATTACTCGAGAATCTTCTTTGTTCGAGCGCGGAAACATCTAGATACCCACGCGCTTAGAAAAGAAGCTTCAAGGTCTCTGCTATTTTATATTTTCCGGCAAAAACTTGCCGCGTGAAACATTTATTTTGGGCTCTATTAATTAAGGTTATGTTTCTTATTCGTGACAATTTGGTGGACGTGAGAAGTAACGGAATCTATACCCACGATGCCTACCACCTCTTAACACAACACATTCGAAGACAACGACCGGGAAGGCGACGTCCCCGAAAACGTCCGAGGACGACTACAACTTTGTCGTTAAAGACGACTTCAACTATGACTTCGAAAATCACCCGGGCTATGCACTTGACTCGACGGGCTACCACCTCGACGATAATAATATGACAAGTTCGACGGCGACACCGGCGATGAAACGAACGACTCCGAAGAGAAACCCCTGCTACGACATCAACAACACACTCGATTACGGCATCGACGAGAAACACGTCGTTGACCTTGACGACGAAACTGATGACACAGACGTTGCACAGGCGACGACACGAACGACGACATCGACGGCGATATCGAATGCGACTTCAACATTAGCCCTGAACTACAAGTTCAACGGCGACCCACAGACGCCCCGGGCGATGGCTTCAAACGACAACCCTGACAAATACCTTGACGACGACCTTGGTGACGACACCTACGAAGGGGCAGGATCTCGACCACGAAGATGAATAGGGCAACGACGCTCGGTTCGTCACTCAACGATCGGATGAAGTCCGCCTGCTCGGCCGAATTTTGATTCAAGCCGAACAACTTGCTGACAATGGCATCTAAAACTTTGTCCCCTCGACGCCCCGCTTCAACCCGGCTAGCATGTGTTGATCTGAACACAAATTCACCGTCGCAAGCCATTGCCCGACTGAAAACAAACTTTGTCACGCCACCATCTGCAACTCGAACGTCATTCACGCCGCCTTACTCGAACTAACATGCGCTCGATAAGACTGTCGAAATCCGTCTTTTGGGTCACTATGTAGATTGCCCTCTTCTTGTTCTTGGTTGCATGGGGGCGATTCGTTTCCTCAAAAGGGGAGTACTGCCGAGTATGAATAGGCTGAGTCGGCAAGCGTGATTGACTTCCACGGCGCTGGTTGTGTTTTGATTGACGCCAGCGCTTGTCATTTTTATATTTCTTTTGTTTGCAAGACTGGAATGTTCCAGATAACTCAAGAATCTTGTTGTCTGTTCGAGCGAACAAACTTATTCAGGTTTTCTACTTCATTTTAACCCAAACGGTGGTCCATTTAATCCAAATGCCACTCAATTCATGTCAAGCGTCATTCTATTTAATTCCATCACTACCCGATCTACTTCCGGGGCCGGTCTATTTAATCCACAAGATATACATGCATGTTTTGGTTTCAGCAGTTGTGTTTCGCTTGCACTTGTAATAAATTCGAGTAATTATTTATACAATCAGATTTTGTTAGGGACCCCTGATATATTGAGCACTATTTCGATCAGTTGGATGTACTAGTCGCACGATTGACATCTGGATTTGTCTTTTGGTAACCTTGAGTGAATAATGGCGCTCTCGACTTTAGAAATATCGACGTTTGGTTTACGCCTTCTCAGTACTTCGACTTGAATATTGATTCTGTGCACATGATATATGTGCAATTGCAATTTGTGATTACTCCTTTATTTACTTCTCGCTCCTATCGACACAGCTGACTAAAAATCGTTTTCACTTCAAATTACTTCGACCGATTAATAACATAATTTACCGCATAAATGTTGAACAAACATTTGTATTACTAACGCGATTGCTTCTTGAACTAGTTGACAAGAATATAACATCGTAGAAGCTCATTTGATATTCTGATTCCATTTTTGTTTTACTTCTATTGTTGGCTCAAGCAACTTTATAGAATAAACCTATTCAACACTGACTCGATTACATTTACTTAATATTTACAAAGGGGACTTCATATAAGTTCAGCTAAGGGTTTTATTGCTCCTTTGATTTGTTCGTGTTACTATTCGGTCACCTGCTTTTAAATTAACTCAAATAACATAGTGGTTACTTTTTACCTTTCCTTGACATATTAGTCACACAACTGAGCTAATATCTGCATAATTCACATCTTAATGACTTTGAGTAACTAGTGACCTATTTGACTTATATTGGTCTAACTGACATAAGCCTCGCTCTCATTATTACATTAAGCTTTTATTCCACCCAGTGATTTATTCTCAGGTTAGTTCCCATTTCGATAGTTTGATCCGGCCTAATTGACGTAATGATTACTCTAGAGTACTTTAGCAATCTATAGACTAACCGACTTATTATCGCACGAGTCTCATCGTGATTACTCTTTTGATTACTGTGAGTTACTATTGACCAAATAGTAATTTACTTCGCACTAATTGACATCTTGATGACTTGATTACTTTGAGCTAATATTTAAGCAATTGAGTTTGTTAAAGGCTTTAAGTAATGTTCTGATTAGTAGTTTGACTACTTAGAGTTACTATTTGCTCAAACAACCTTATGTCTGCAAATTGACATTGTTCTGCCTCTCTTGATTGCCTCGAGTTATTATGCAACCAGTTCATCTATTATTAGCTTAATTCACAATTAAATTACATTTTGACTGCTTACAGACAGTTTTGAGCAATAGACATTAATACGGCCTGATTGACATTAAGCTTATTCTTTAGGTTACGTTACGGTAATATTCTAACAAAATGTTTATTATGACGTTGAATTGACATTATGATAACTCTTTTTATAATTTTGAGTCAGTATTGTACCAACTAACTTGAATTCTGCCTATTTGACATTTTGGGGGCTCAGTTGATTACTTCGTGCTAGTATACCACCAGTTCACATATTACGAGCTCAGTTCACATTAATATTACTCCTTTGTTTGCTTGAAGTCACTTTTGACCCAGTTGATTTGAATTCGGCATAAATGGCGTTGTGATTACCGTTTTTTTTCTTTATTTACTTTGACTTAATCTTCAACTAATTTAATTATTACACGCCCAATAAACTTGATTATTACTATTTTGATTACATCGAGTTAATTTTCACCCATTGAACTTTAATCCGGCCTACATAACATTTTCATAGCTCTTTTGATGACTTTGAGCTAATATTCAACCAATTGCTTTATTATAAGCTTAGATGACTGTATGATAACTATTTTAATTACTTTACATTACTAGTGACCCAGTTGACTTTTTTGGCTTAATTGACATTGTGATGACCGTTTTGATTAATTTGAGGTAATATTAAACTTTTTATACATATATATATATATATATATATATATATATATATATATATATATATATATATAGGTGAAGTAAGGTAAATGAAAGAACAATGGACCGGGAAAAGTTAATAAGTCAAAGATGCGTACTGTCGGAGTTACTAATTCGAAGTTTATTACAACGTTTCGAGCGGGGACCATTGTAATAAACTTCGAATTAGTAACTCCGACAGTACGCATCTTTGACTTATTAACTTTTCCCGGTCCATTGTTCTTTCATTTACCTTACTTCACCTACATTTAACAATGGCCACCGGCTTCCGTACTGCGGAGCGTCTATCGAAGAAGTACCCCCAATGCACGATCAAGACAGCCATCATCGGAGACTCCCAAGCAAAGTACTTGTACCAGCACTTCAATGCACATCCTGCAATGCCCGACCTGATGAAGAGCGGTCCCCGCTCGAAACGTTGTAATAAACTTCGAATTAGTAACTCCGACAGTACGCATCTTTGACTTATTAACTTTTCCCGGTCCATTGTTCTTTCATTTACCTTACTTCACCTACATTTAACAATGGCCACCGGCTTCCGTACTGCGGAGCGTCTATCGAAGAAGTACCCCCAATGCACGATCAAGACAGCCATCATCGGAGACTCCCAAGCAAAGTACTTGTACCAGCACTTCAATGCACACTCCTGCAATGCCCGACCTGATGAAGAGCGGTCCCCGCTCGAAACGTTGTAATAAACTTCGAATTAGTAACTCCGACAGTACGCATCTTTGACTTATTAACTTTTCCCGGTCCATTGTTCTTTCATTTACCTTACTTCACCTACATTTAACAATGGCCACCGGCTTCCGTACTGCGGAGCGTCTATCGAAGAAGTACCCCCACATGCACGATCAAGACAGCCATCATCGGAGACTCCCAAGCAAAGTACTTGTACCAGCACTTCAATGCACACTCCTGCAATGCCCGACCTGATGAAGAGCGGTCCCCGCTCGAAACGTTGTAATAAACTTCGAATTAGTAACTCCGACAGTACGCATCTTTGACTTATTAACTTTTCCCGGTCCATTGTTCTTTCATTTACCTTACTTCACCTACATTTAACAATGGCCACCGGCTTCCGTACTGCGGAGCGTCTATCGAAGAAGTACCCCCAATGCACGATCAAGACAGCCATCATCGGAGACTCCCAAGCAAAGTACTTGTACCAGCACTTCAATGCACACTCCTGCAATGCCCGACCTGATGAAGAGCGGTCCCCGCTCGAAACGTTGTAATAAACTTCGAATTAGTAACTCCGACAGTACGCATCTTTGACTTATTAACTTTTCCCGGTCCATTGTTCTTTCATTTACCTTACTTCACCTACATTTAACAATGGCCACCGGCTTCCGTACTGCGGAGCGTCTATCGAAGAAGTACCCCCAATGCACGATCAAGACAGCCATCATCGGAGACTCCCAAGCAAAGTACTTGTACCAGCACTTCAATGCACACTCCTGCAATGCCCGACCTGATGAAGAGCGGTCCCCGCTCGAAACGTTGTAATAAACTTCGAATTAGTAACTCCGACAGTACGCATCTTTGACTTATTAACTTTTCCCGGTCCATTGTTCTTTCATTTACCTTACTTCACCTACATTTAACAATGGCCACCGGCTTCCGTACTGCGGAGCGTCTATCGAAGAAGTACCCCCAATGCACGATCAAGACAGCCATCATCGGAGACTCCCAAGCAAAGTACTTGTACCAGCACTTCAATGCACACTCCTGCAATGCCCGACCTGATGAAGAGCGGTCCCCGCTCGAAACGTTGTAATAAACTTCGAATTAGTAACTCCGACAGTACGCATCTTTGACTTATTAACTTTTCCCGGTCCATTGTTCTTTCATTTACCTTACTTCACCTACATTTAACAATGGCCACCGGCTTCCGTACTGCGGAGCGTCTATCGAAGAAGTACTCCCAATGCACGATCAAGACAGCCATCATCGGAGACTCCCAAGCAAAGTACTTGTACCAGCACTTCAATGCACACTCCTGCAATGCCCGACCTGATGAAGAGCGGTCCCCGCTCGAAACGTTGTAATAAACTTCGAATTAGTAACTCCGACAGTACGCATCTTTGACTTATTAACTTTTCCCGGTCCATTGTTCTTTTATTTACCTTACTTCACCTACATTTAACAATGGCCACCGGCTTCCGTACTGTGGAGCGTCTATCGAAGAAGTACCCCCAATGCACGATCAAGACAGCCATCATCGGAGACTCCCAAGCTAAAGTACTTGTACCAGCACTTCAATGCACACTCCTGCAATGCCCGACCTGATGAAGAGCGGTCCCCGCTCGAAACGTTGTAATAAACTTCGAATTAGTAACTCCGACAGTACGCATCTTTGACTTATTAACTTTTCCCGGTCCATTGTTCTTTCATTTACCTTACTTCACCTACATTTAACAATGGCCACCGGCTTCCGTACTGCGGAGCGTCTATCGAAGAAGTACCCCTAATGCACGATCAAGACAGCCATCATCGGAGACTCCCAAGCAAAGTACTTGTACCAGCACTTCAATGCACACTCCTGCAATGCCCGACCTGATGAAGAGCGGTCCCTGCTCGAAACGTTGTAATAAACTTCGAATTAGTAACTCCGACAGTACGCATCTTTGACTTATTAACTTTTCCCGGTCCATTGTTCTTTTATTTACCTTACTTCACCTACATTTAACAATGGCCACCGGCTTCCGTACTGCGGAGCGTCTATCGAAGAAGTACCCCCTAATGCACGATCAAGACAGCCATCATCGGAGACTCCCAAGCAAAGTACTTGTACCAGCACTTCAATGCACACTCTGCAATGCCCGACCTGATGAAGAGCGGTCCCCGCTCGAAACGTTGTAATAAACTTCGAATTAGTAACTCCGACAGTACGCATCTTTGACTTATTAACTTTTCCCGGTCCATTGTTCTTTCATTTACCTTACTTCACCTACATTTAACAATGGCCACCGGCTTCCGTACTGCGGAGCGTCTATCGAAGATAGTACCTCAATGCACGATCAAGACAGCCATCATCGGAGACTCCTGCAAAGTACTTGTACCAGCACTTCAATGCACACTCCTGCAATGCCCGACCTGATGAAGAGCGGTCCCCGCTCGAAACGTTGTAATAAACTTCGAATTAGTAACTCCGACAGTACGCATCTTTGACTTATTAACTTTTCCCGGTCCATTGTTCTTTTATTTACCTTACTTCACCTACATTTAACAATGGCCACCGGCTTCCGTACTGCGGAGCGTCTATCGAAGAAGTACTCCCAATGCACGATCAAGACAGCCATCATCGGAGACTCCCAAGCAAAGTACTTGTACCAGCACTTCAATGCACACTCCTGCAATGCCCGACCTGATGAAGAGCGGTCCCCGCTCGAAACGTTGTAATAAACTTCGAATTAGTAACTCCGACAGTACGCATCTTTGACTTATTAACTTTTCCCGGTCCATTGTTCTTTCATTTACCTTACTTCACCTACATTTAACAATGGCCACCGGCTTCCGTACTGCGGAGCGTCTATCGAAGAAGTACCCCAATGCACGATCAAGACAGCCATCATCGGAGACTCCCAAGCAAAGTACTTGTACCAGCACTTCAATGCACACTCCTGCAATGCCCGACCTGATGAAGAGCGGTCCCCGCTCGAAACGTTGTAATAAACTTCGAATTAGTAACTCCGACAGTACGCATCTTTGACTTATTAACTTTTCCCGGTCCATTGTTCTTTTATTTACCTTACTTCACCTACATTTAACAATGGCCACCGGCTTCCGTACTGCGGAGCGTCTATCGAAGAAGTACCTCTAATGCACGATCAAGACAGCCATCATCGGAGACTCCCAAGCAAAGTACTTGTACCAGCACTTCAATGCACACTCCTGCAATGCCCGACTCTGATGAAGAGCGGTCCCCGCTCGAAACGTTGTAATAAACTTCGAATTAGTAACTCCGACAGTACGCATCTTTGACTTATTAACTTTTCCCGGTCCATTGTTCTTTTATTTACCTTACTTCACCTACATTTAACAATGGCCACCGGCTTCCGTACTGCGGAGCGTCTATCGAAGAAGTACCCCTAATGCACGATCAAGACAGCCATCATCGGAGACTCCCAAGCAAAGTACTTGTACCAGCACTTCAATTGCACACTCCTGCAATGCCCGACCTGATGAAGAGCGGTCCCCGCTCGAAACGTTGTAATAAACTTCGAATTAGTAACTCCGACAGTACGCATCTTTGACTTATTAACTTTTCCCGGTCCATTGTTCTTTCATTTACCTTACTTCACCTACATTTAACAATGGCCACCGGCTTCCGTACTGCGGAGCGTCTATCGAAGAAGTACCCCCAATGCACGATCAAGACAGCCATCATCGGAGACTCCCTAAGCAAAGTACTTGTACCAGCACTTCAATGCACACTCCTGCAATGCCCGACCTGATGAAGAGCGGTCCCCGCTCGAAACGTTGTAATAAACTTCGAATTAGTAACTCCGACAGTACGCATCTTTGACTTATTAACTTTTCCCGGTCCATTGTTCTTTCATTTACCTTACTTCACCTACATTTAACAATGGCCACCGGCTTCCGTACTGCGGAGCGTCTATCGAAGAAGTACCCTCAATGCACGATCAAGACAGCCATCATCGGAGACTCCCAAGCAAAGTACTTGTACCAGCACTTCAATGCACACTCCTGCAATGCCCGACCTGATGAAGAGCGGTCCCCGCTCGAAACGTTGTAATAAACTTCGAATTAGTAACTCCGACAGTACGCATCTTTGACTTATTAACTTTTCCCGGTCCATTGTTCTTTCATTTACCTTACTTCACCTACATTTAACAATGGCCACCGGCTTCCGTACTGCGGAGCGTCTATCGAAGAAGTACCCCCAATGCACGATCAAGACAGCCATCATCGGAGACTCCCAAGCAAAGTACTTGTACCAGCACTTCAATGCACACTCCTGCAATGCCCGACCTGATGAAGAGCGGTCCCCGCTCGAAACGTTGTAATAAACTTCGAATTAGTAACTCCGACAGTACGCATCTTTGACTTATTAACCTTTCCCGGTCCATTGTTCTTTCATTTACCTTACTTCACCTACATTTAACAATGGCCACCGGCTTCCGTACTGCGGAGCGTCTATCGAGAAGTACCCCCAATGCACGATCAAGACAGCCATCATCGGAACTCCCGCGAAAGTACTTGTACCAGCACTTCAATGCACACTCCTGCAATGCCCGACCTGATGAAGAGCGGTCCCCGCTCGAAACGTTGTAATAAACTTCGAATTAGTAACTCCGACAGTACGCATCTTTGACTTATATATATATATATATATATATATATATATATATATATATAT
>JAZHYW010023370.1:0-29498 GCA_037355805.1 Ixodes ricinus
TGGGAACAAAATGTTCTCTTTCACTTTTAGTGTATTAATTTCTTTTTCTTCTTCCCATTTTTGGCAAGATCGAAAATAAGCCGGGTGAGGTTCATTGCAGTTGATGCAGCAAGGTGGATTCGTGCAATTCTCTGCAGACTGATCATTTTTGCCACACTTGGCGCATGTTGTCTTTCCACGGCAGCTCTGGGTGATATGGCCATACCTCTGGCAGTGAAAGCAACGCTGAGGGTCTGGCACATACGGCCGTGCTCTACAGTTTAGATACCCGGCTTTAACCGATTCTGGGAGCGCTCTCAGCTAAAAAGTCAGAATGACATGCTTTGACTTAATCTCTTGACCATCCCGGCGAAAGGAAATACGTTTTGCAGCTATCACACCTTGGTCACGAGGGCCATCGACAATTTCATCTTCGGGAGATTCTAGAAGGTAATTTACTGATATTACGCCTTTTATAGTGTTCAAGGTGCGGTGGGGTGATACAGTAACCCTGTAGTCAGGTCCCAAGTTGAGTGCCAGCAGGTCTGAGCTTTGTTGAGAGGTTACGACTTCAAAGAGGAGATCTCCGGATGGCTTTTTTTGCTTCAAAATTCTTTCCGATTACAGATTCAAGAGTCGTCGAAACCAGGAAAGCGGATAGCTTGGATAAAGGTTTTTTGTTTTTTCAGAATGCATAACAAGAATTTGAGGACACTTTTCCACGGGTGCGAATGCTTCTACAACGTGTACTTCGGTTCGGACCCTTTTTAGTGCCCGATCAGGTTTTTGGTTTATTCTGGAACCCATAAAAAATGGGAAGTCGTTCGGTACCTGTAGCGCACCACCCACCACGGAGCCCAACATGGAGATAGGTAATGCGCCATAGCAATAAAGGTTTTGCTGACGACATTACACTATCAGTGCTGCCAAAACACAATAACCTAGTGTGGGTCCAGACAAGGGGTCTATCGCCCCCAAGGTTAGCTCCTGCCGCCGAAGATGGTGAATATGAATGAAACAAGAGTAGAAACAAGAGAAAGATAAGAGGGGATAGTAGTAGATAGGCGACTGACTGAATCATCCTGGTCGGGCCAAGCCAGGACACCCGTCTACAGGGAGCGGGGGCCGAAGTGGTGTATTGCCTCACCCGGGGGCCCCGAAGGGTCCAAACCTACCCCGGGCTCGGCTCAACCACCAGGATGCCCTTTTCCCCGGACACGGGAAGGCCACGCACAGCCAGACGTGGGCAGGCGAACCCGCATGGCTCGGGGTCCGCGGTGACGCCCCTCATCAACCACCTGCTTTCACAGGTGCCCCCTCGGGGTCAGCTTAAAGGTGAACGAAGTATAGTTGGAGCATTAAAACACTGGACAATGAGCTGGAGTTACATCGCGCCTCCAGCTCAGACTCAAGATAGATGTTAGTTTCTTTATTTCTATTTATCATGCATTTGAAAATAGCAAGCCGGAAATGAGGAAAAGTGCTCGTGCGTAGTGCGTTCTCATAAACATTTTTGAATTGCTACATAAAAAAATGTATATAATGAACACCACGAAACACGTTGTGTCTAAGCGACAAAACACGATACGCCTGAGCTATATGCTTCCTGTTCTCCGCTTTGCTTTTGGGCGATGTCATTTTGTTGCAGAGCAGTCGATACTGCCGATTGTTATGAATCAAAGTTTAGACTCTCCCAGGAAGCTCCGGCAAAATGGGCTTCTGCTGCCGTGGACAGCATTAACATTTCCAGAGGACGAAGGATCGTTATTGGTGATTTCAAATCTAGTGCAAAATAACTTTATATCAAGATTTAAAGAACCTAGAAGCCTAAAGTTGTCACTACTCTAAATTTGTTTTTGTTTATTTAACCTAGAACACGGCAGAGCCCACACACAGTAAGAGCTTTGTCCGAAGGCAGACAATAAATGGGCGAAACGGCTTGATCGCGAAGGGACATTTTTTCTCTAGTCAGTGACACCTATTAGGTCTTTAATAATATCACATTACAAGGACACTTACTTGAAAAGAAAGGAAAGACCATAAAACCAAGAAATATTAGTACAAGCAAAAGGCCAAGAGTAATGGCTACTGCCATCTTTTTGTTTCTAGAAGAAAACAAATTGACATTGTATTAGTAGCAGACCGAACTAGATATCCCAATTCCCAACTAAATCAAAGCTGTACATCATTTAGCACTGTGGTAAACCTATCATAATAGTCTGTGCTTCAAGTATGTTTGTCTACTGTCAGGTAATATGTTATATTTTATAATGCAGCGGGGACACCACTTGCTGCCCTTTTTTATGCAAGGATTAAAATTTGGCTTCTGAATGAAGTATAAAATATTTAATTTTGGATAATACAATAATATATAAGCATTTGTAACAAGCGTCTCCATAATTTCGTGTGCGCCCATATGGAAATCTTATATCTGGGCCATATCTGGCCATATCAAACATTATATGATTATATATGGCCTATATACAGACTTATCTGGCGTATATACAGACTGATATGGCGTATATACAGACTTATCTGGCGTATATACAGACTTATCTGGCATATATACAGCCTGATATGGCGTATATACAGACTTATCTGGCATATACACAGCCTTATCTGGCGTATATACAGCTTTATCTGGCAACAGGTTTTCAATATATTAAAAAGTAAAAAAAAATTACTTTGTTAGCAAAATGTGAATGACTCATTATTCGCAAGCCAAATATTATCACAAATAATCCCAAACTTCAGCTTTGGCAAGCTTACGTTTGAGATTATTTGTGCTAATTTTCACGAGGATTTCTTTGTAGAACTAATTATTTTGAAGTGTTAACATTACGCCGGAATAGACAATTTGCTAAATCGCCCAAACACCTCGGCCCGTACTCAAGGAATCATGGGGACGGTGTTTCTTCAGCTGCCTAGTGATCGTAAATTTCGACAAAATCTTTGGTTACACAGTTTTGAGTGTAATTTAGTGTCACCCTGAACAAGTGTCGTATTGAACCCAAGTACCTGTAATATCACTTTTAACATTTTTCGCCAATGTCAGTACTGTGCATTCTGTTCAACCTTCAACCTGGATGAGCAGCAGACATATATCTTACATTATTATCATTCACGTACAGCTTCAAAGACGCTGATTTAAAGTTAAAAACGCTAAAATGCTAGAAACAGCTCCGCTGAATCCGAGCTAAATCCCGGTTTTGGTTGTTGGGATTTCTAGGCTTTTAAGTAATTCCTGCTAAAACAACAATCATTAGAATGATAATATTGTAAGAGATTTCGGCGCCTCAGCCTTGTTGAATGTTGGACAGAATGCACAGTATCATAAACGCTGCCATTGGCGAGACATTTTAAAAGTGATATGACAGGTCATTGAGCCCTTTGGGACGCTTGTTCAGGGTGACTACGAATTACACTCGAAACTGTGTAACCATGGAATTGGTGAAAATTCGGATCACTAGGGAGCAGAAGGATCACCGTTCCTTTAATTCCTTGAGTGCGGGCCGGGGCACTTGGGAGAATTGTAGACAATAAAAGATATAAAGTGCTGATTTCAGGCTTGTGTCCTTTTGATATGCCTGGCCAGATCTGAAATTTCCTTACTTAGCCACATCTGGGATTTCCATACCTTGCCAGGGATATCAGGCTATATCTGGCATTATGAGGCTATATCTGGCAGATATACCATATCAGGTTATATGTGGCCAATTTTTTATATGGCCATATCTGATATCTTCAGATCTGGCCAGATATAAATTTTTTGTTAGGGCGTGCCTTGCTCAGGTTCAGCGGTGATATGACTGGACTGGTGTGAGGGGAGAACTACCGTTGCCTACACTAGAACCAACTACAAAAAAAATATTAAACTAAAATAATACAGAAAGTAATGCCTAAGTACATATTAAAAAAATAAGTTAACTTGCTTTACAATGTTCTAAATCGCGGGGAAAGATGCACTTAGAAGTCTATTGCGGTCTGTTTGAAATAAGCTCGAACCCTAGAGTCATTATAATGTTTGCTAGAGGCTCAACTGGCGCTAGTGTGCTGACGCAAATTGAAGCAGACAGAAGCCAGGCGAGAATTTAAGTTCGGTAATGCATTTTTATACAAAACAATTGAGTGAATGTTCTCCCTGTGCTTGACAATATGAATAGTTATTCCTAATAATTTACACGTACTAGTTGGCTTGGAACATTTCTCAGCCAGGCAGACGAAATAATTAGTCAGTTAAAGCTTTTTTTGTCAAAGTCATTGCCTTGAGAAAACTGCCAAAACGGCTTTGTACATGTGTTTATGTGCAGTGCTGGACACTGTTATCGCAAACATGACGTCGGCGCTTTGCGGAGTTAGGTATGTATGTGCCAAACGAAAGCAGGACATGTAGAAAACAAAGAAGGCAAGAACTACGGAGTAACATAAGATCACTAACTCTCTGTGCATGTATGATCAAAATAAATTGAAGGCCACGTAATATAGTCCGATTTTCAATAAGTAACTTTTCATTCTTTCTGCTCGGTACAAATATGTTTGTCCTGCGTTAAAAATACCAGCCGCATGCTTGATATTTTTTAGAACAAGCGCCTGTTAAAGGCTGCTTGACATAGAAAATGATTTAAAAGAAAAAACTTTCATCTGCCACAAACTGTACTATTTACGTATTTAATCGTTTTATCAGCTCGTGAGGACGCAATACGGGGTTATATTGAGAGAGACAGGACAGTCACGTGAGCACTATATATGCGTCACCAGAATTATGCACATCGCAGCAGTCTGAAATTGACTTCTTGTAATTCATCGCTATGAGAAAAAGTGAATGAATTTTTTGCGAGTGATTGATTCTTAGCGCAAATATTGCAAATAATCAGCACATTATAGAGAGCTTGAAACATTTCTGAGTCACGTAAAGTATTGGTCAGACGCAAAGATTCGGCTTTCGAATTTTTATTATTACGAGGATAAAGAAGAGGTGGTCTGGGAGCGATTTGAAAGAGAGAAGAAGAGGATCGGTGGTTTTTGGCTTTGCTGGCAACGGACACTGTCACCTCTATTTTCTACCATTTCAATCACCTGTAAATAAACCCCATTTTCACCGTAACACATTTTGTTGGAGGTGCGGGGCACAGTGGTTGCCGACATGGACCTGCGAAACCGACGTCTCCCGGCTCCGCCCAGCATGACGAGTGCGTCCGGCACCCCACTCGAAGGCGGACATTCTGGGTCAACCCCACCCCCTGTACAGACGCAACCTTTGGTCCTCGCCAAGCCTCGCGACCCTGGGCCTTTCAACGGCATGGGTGAGCAAGAAGTAGAAGAATGGTTAGACCTCTATGAGAGAGTGAGCGCCCACAACTGTTGGGACAACACGATCATGCTAGCCAATATACCATTCTACTTGAAGGATACGGCTCTCACGTGGTTCCAGACCCACGAAGAAGAACTTACATCGTGGGATATGTGCAAATCCCTATTGGAAGACCTATTTGGCCATCCAACCGGACACAAACCCGCTGCAAAGAGAAAACTGGCATCAAGGGTGCAAACGTCCACGGAGTCCTATGTTACATACATCCAGGACGTCCTCTCCCTTCGCCGTAACGCTAATCCTGAAATGCCCCAGCTTGACCGGATTGCCATTATCCTCAAGGGAATTGCGGATGACGCTTTTCAGCTCCTGATCATCAAAGACTGTACGACTGTAGAAGATGTGCTCAAGGAATGCCGCCGGTTTGAGGCGGCAAAAAGTCGTCGAATCGCGCACAAGTTCGAGAGACTACCTAACACCCCTTCGACATCATCATGCGAGGATACTGATAAGAAGTCAGCCAAAAAAAGAAAAATGGTTCGCCGCGAACTTGAAGCCATAATGCCGTCGGAGATCGTTGCCCCTTCTTCCGACTTGCCAACGAACGTTTTACCTATCTCCGTCGTGCAAAGCGTCGTCAGGAAAGAGTTGGACAGGCTTAATGACTCTTCTCAGCGCCCATGTGGCCGACTGCTGCAGCTTGGGTTCACCAGCTGCTACACCAGGGTCTCTACCACGCCGCCGTCGAGACCCTGCTGAGTGGCGCACCCCTGACAACCGTCCCATCTGCTTCAACTGCAGCAGGGCAGGCCATGTCGCTCGCTACTGCCGCAATAATTGGAGCACACAACAACGTCCATTTTCAGCTATATACCGTCGCCCGTACAATGGTCAGGTTCCTTCTCTATCCAGTCGCCGCAATTTTCAAGACGACACACTTCATGCCCCGTCACATAATCATCGATCGCCGTCTCCCCACCACCGCCAATCCCTATCGCCTGTTCCCCGTCGCCCTTCGTCGCCGCCCTTCACTTCAAGGAGCTCGGAAATCTGAGCCATGCAGCCTCAGAAGGTGAGGCTGCATTCCACGGATTACCCGAAAATCCTCTTCACAGTACTTTTGGCACCGCTCGTAACCGAATGCTCATTTATATTGACGGTATACCGACGCATGCACTTGTGGACACAGGCGCCGCTATTTCCATAATGAGGGAAGATTTCCGACGACAATTAAAGAAAGTGATGACCCTACCCGACACAAAAACTCTACGGAGTTTTTGTGTCGGGTTGTCCAGTTGTCCTAATTAAAAAGATGAGACGGGTCTCGGCGCTTTTGCGTCGACTTCCGCCGATTGAACAAAATAACTAAAATCGACGTTTATCCCCTTCCACGAATAGATGACACCCTCGACTGCTTACATGGAGCTGAGTACTTTTCGTCCATCGACCTCCGAGCCGTCTACTGGCAGATCAACGTAGATGAAGTCGATCGGGAGAAAACTGCTTTCATCACTCCCTATGGCCTCTTTGAATTTAAAGTACTGCCTTTCGGCCTGTGCAACGCGCCAGCCACATTTGAAAGGATGATGGACGGACAGTCTGTTAAAAGGCTTAAAATGGACCGTCTGCTTGTGCTACCTGGACGATGTTATTTTTTCGGACTCCTTTTCATCTCACCTCGACCATTTGGCGCAAGTGCTGCAGATCTTTCGAGGCGCTGTATTACAGCTCAATTCATCCAAATGTCAGTTTGGCCGCCGACAAGTTAAAATTCTGGGAAACCTTGTCGATAAAAACGGAATTCAACCCAACCCCGATAAAATAAACGCTGTTCACAATTTCCTCTACCTCAATCGCCGAAAGACGTCCGAAGCTTTTGGGGCCTCTGTTCTTATTTCCGACGCTTTATTGGACAGTTTGCCCTGATCGCTCAACCTCTTACCATGCTACTCTATAAAAATGAGTCTTTTATCTGGCACAAAGAACAGCAGATATCTTTTGCATACTTGAAGGCAGCACTTACATCACGCCCGATCCTCGGCCATTTTGACGACTCAGCACCTACAGAAATTCGTGCGGATGCTAGTGGCCATGGCATTGGAGCCGTCCTCGCGCAATATCGACAAAACCAGCAGCAAGTCATTGCCTATGCCAGCAGACTGCTTTCTTCAGCGTAACGGAACTACACAATTTCAGAAAGAGAATGCCTAGCCATCGTATGGTCAATCGCCAAATTTCGTCCATATATCTTCGGTCGCCCTTTTCGCATCGTCACAGATCATCATGCATTGTGCTGGCTCGCTTCTTTAAAAGATCCAATCGGTCGCCTCGGATGATGGGCACTCCGGCTGCAGGAATACGATTGTACCATAGTATACAAACCCGGCAAATTACATCAAGATGCTGAGTGCCTATCCCGCCATCATGTGGACCCACCAGATATTAGCTCTGATGTGTTCGAACTTCCGGTGCTCCCCATCTCTGACCTCCTCAATCTCGCACATGAGCAGCATCTTGATCCAGTCCTCCAAGGTATCGTTAACAACGTGACGGCTGGCACAAATCTTCCTTCTTGCGGCCTCTATCGTCTCCATAATCAAGTTCTTTACAGACAAAACTTTAGACCTGACGGACTACCCTGGCTCCTCGTCGTCCCAAAACAACTGCAGACAAGCATCCTTCAGCAATTACACGACGCCCCATCCTCCGGCCATCTAGGAGTTGTCCGGACCTATGAAAAAGTAAAACAACGGTTTTACTGGCCCGACCTCTATCGATGTGTCAAACAATACGTTTCTTTCTGCAACCTCTGCCAGCGCCGGAAAAAGCCTCCTTCCCGACCAGCCGGACTCCTGCAACCACTACACCCGCCTGAAACCCCATTTCAACGCCTGGGCGTGGACCTACTCGGTCCTTTCCCTTTGTCATCGACGAGGAACCGGTGGATAGCAGTGGCAATCGACCATACAGCTCGATACGCAGTAACTGGAGCACTTCCCACTAGCACTGCAGTGGACATCGCTCAATTTCTTTTAAAAGAAGTTATCTTAAAGCACGGAGCGCCTACAAAGATTCTCACCGATCGAGGACGCGGCTTCCTATCACGAGTCGTGGCTGAAGTATTACAGTCCTGTTCCATACTTCACGAGATGACTGCCGCCTATCACCCTCAAACAAATGGATTAACTGAACGATTTAACCAAACACTCACCAACATGTTATCCATGCACGTCTCTTCAAACCACACCAATTGGGACACAGCACTGCCGTGTATAACCTTCGCCTATAACTCTTCCCGTCACGATACAACTGGCTTTACACCTTTTTACCTCCTCTTCGGGCGGGAACCCCGGTTAATGCTCGATACCCTCCTTCCTCTACAACCTGATGCATCGCTTACTGCCTACACAACAGATGCAGTCAGTCACGCCGAAGAAGCCCGACAGTTAGCGAGAATTCGTACCCTTGATTCTCAAGAACGCCAGTGTGCGCGCTACGATCAGACTCACAGAGTCGTTACATTCTCACCTGACGACCTTGTTTTACTCTGGACTCCGCAACGACGTGTTGCACTAACCGAAAAACTCCTCCCTCGTTAGACTGGGCCTTACCGAATTCACCGCAAAGTAAGCGACGTCACCTACGTGATTGAAGCAATCCAGCCAAACGACACCGGCCGCAACAAACAACGTCAAACCGTCCACATCCTACGCCTCAAACCATTCCTTACAAAGTGACACCACAGCCATCTTCAACTCAACGACGAGGCGTCGTTTTCTACCTGGCGGGGGGGGGGGGTAGTATTACGAGGATAAAGAAGAGGTGGTCTGGGAGCTATTTGAAAGAGAGAAGAAGAAGAGGATCGGTGGTTTTTGGCTTTACTGGCAACGGACACTGCCACCTCTATTTTCTACCATTTCAATCACCTGTAAATAAACCCCATTTTCACCGTAACAATATTAATAAAAATAAGAAACCATAATTTCGTGCATGCGATTTTCTACACTCTGCGGCCCTGTTATAGGAAACAATGCATCGGCGCTTTTCCGTAGGTTCCACGTGCCGAGGTGATAGAGGTAATATCAAAAATCAAAAGTCGTCGAGTACTGCGCACTAACACTGGAGCAGTACTGCGTCTGCATGCAGACGATCAACATAGGGTGAGTCAAATTGTCAGCGCGATTTTCAACATATAATATTCGCTTTATTCAATATGCAGCTGGTGTATAGGTGCAAGGGTAAGATTCTTATAGATTCTTCTTACTCATGCCTTCTAGCGCAAAACCTTTTAGACTGGGATAAAGACAGAAACCTCCTATCGACCGATGCATTCATCATAATATTAAAAGAGAAACGCAATTGGTAATCTTACTAACTTTAACCGTTCGTAAATGGGGACCATTGTAGTAACATGATAAATGTCGAAAATTACCAATATTAGCGTTATCGGGATGCTGGTGGTCCTTGAAGAAGTTTTACATTCCTTTCAACTGCTATACTCATTAAAATTGGACGCTTATCTTTACAAACCTTCTGAGGAAGCGCTCAGAAAGTTTGTAAAGCTTTGTTTGTAAAGGCTCGATAGGTTGAGAAAATAAACATCGCTCAGTGCTGGGAAAACACCTATTAGCGGCAATGCTAGTAGGTGTTCACATAACGTTGATGAATTTCCCTAGTATTCGGTAAGGCTATGGTTTAAAGAGTAATTTCTTTTACTCTCCGTCGAAGAGAGAAGATGCACTCGCGTATTTACACAGGAATACTCAATGGAAAGCAAATGTAGACTGGTTGGTGTCAGCTGAAATTTTAAAGCGGAAATCACAGACATTAGTGTCAGTTGAACTTCCAGGGTACATTATAATGAGTCTATGTTCTGGACGGTGGAGGTGCTGTCGGCGGACGCTACTCGGGCACGTGACAGCTTGACTATATATGGTCGACCGCGACGCAGAGTCCGCCGTGCTGGGTGTCTCACATATATATATATATATACACATATATATATATATATATATATATATATATATATATATATATATATATATATATATATATATATATATATATATATATATCGTACATTGTAAGCAGATCGAAACCTTACAGGCGTGCGATCTTACAATTACAATTACGTGATCTTAAATGCATAATTCAAGCATATATATTGAACCTTGTGAATCACCCCTCCTCTTTGTTACACCAGTAAGTTTATCAAAAGCACTTAGATCCCGCTAAGTATAATTTATCGAAGTACTCATGTTGGTTTATATTTTGTAAGTGATTATTACCAATTCAGTTGAGCCTCAAACAATAGCCCAATACCCATTTTAACTTTGCCTTTAACTTGAAATTGCACATATAATTGGAGTTGAGCTGGTAAAAGAATCCATTACGCATACTGAATAGGTGGCTCAAGTGTTGAATTGCAATTCACTCATATCTATCTAACACGAACTCCATTAGTATTGTTTCCCCGATACATAGGCTCCATTTTAAGGGGAACCTGGGTAAACACATGCTAAAAGTGAAATACGCGCAATATCCGTACTTCAAAGAAAATATGAAGAAAAGCGAGTACTAACATGATTCTGAAATGGGAAAAGAGATCAGTAACTTACGCCTGGCCTGTCAAAAGATGAAATGATATATTAGAAATCATCCTAAAGTCGGCAACAGTTCTGCAATGTATTTCCGGTTCTATATAAATATTCAAACTTACCGGTCTTCCCAGCGCTGGAGTCGAAGGACGACATTTCACTTTCGCTGACCTCTGAGAACATTAGAGAACAGTGAAACCGACGACACTCAACAAAATCAAATATTTTCAGACAAATCATCAAGTATGTAAAACTTTTAACGCTACCCTCCAATACAAAACTTTAAACCGTCCGTCCGTAACTTCATCTATCTGTGTAATTGTGCTAAATATAGCCGGAAAATGTGCATCACGTGACGTCACCTGACGTGTTGTGACATATTGTCGCGTGCGAATAGTTGAGTCAGCAGCGTGCTCGACTCACACGACGGTGGCTAGGGCAACGAGGTAGAGGGGCTTAGGGTGATAAACCGGAAGTTCGGAAGTGGCACCCCCCCGGTTGCCGCCATTTTGTACGCAAAAGTGACCACACGTCACGTGACCTCACACGAGCTGTGACGTCACCGGTAAGATGGCAGCGCCCAGAGCTGGGGAATGCGAGTTTGTTCGGTGCACGGTAGCCGCAATGTGTAGCTGCTTTCCGACGACTTCGGTCTCCTTCGTGCTCGCTGACGCAGGTATAATGTGAAAATATGAAGAAATGAGACTTTATTACCTTTTTCCGTAAGATCGCAACGTATCATCTGGATATTAACACCTGCGAGACAGCATCAGCCGTATCGCCGTACCGGTGCTCGATTCCCGGATGTGTTCGATGGTCGATGGGACTTTGAGTGCTTTTAGCATGCAATTTTCGCTTTCTCTTAGCTTTGTTTGAACTTTGGAATGTCTGAGAATCGATGCGAAAGTAAACGTCGGACGAAAGGCCTAGGGGAATTCGTTTCAGCACTAGGTAACTGCATACTAACAGCCAACTTTTAGCAAGGAAGCTCCTGCGATCTTTACGTTTTGTACTTGTAAACAATTTTACGATATAACTCCTAGCATAAGATATTCGCATTTTTCTAGCTTCGTTTGAATGTCTGAGAATTGAAGCGAAAGGTATACGCCGCGTGAGGACCTAGGGGAAGTTGTTTCAGCCCTAGCGTCACCGAATATCCATATAAACTTTCAGCGAGGAAAGCCCTGCGATCTTTACACCTTTTGTGCTAATCGACAATTCTACATTCGATCGCTTTTCTTCCTTTTTTTGTGAGTACGAATCGCACACTTATTTTCAGCGCGAGGATGACGTTTTTATTTAGTGGGGGATGAATAAATCGTTGCAGGCACCTGTTTCAATGCTATTCGACTTGCTATTTTTGGTGCACGCATAGATTGATTGCACATTTTTCTCTTCTCTTTCGTAGGTTTTATTGCAGCAATACTTTTTTTCATCAAGAGTGCATTGTATTAGTCGGTCAATTATTTACTTGTTCTAGTTACCTGTACAAGATGATTCATATTTGTGTCTACCCCTTGCCCGAAAAGCAGTCTTGTTGAAAAATGTTGACTACCATTCCTTTCGGTCTCTTCAATATACTTCTTTCTAAAATGTGGGCTGCCTATACCTCGTATTACAATAACCTGGAAAAGGGCAACCACCACAGCCCCTTGTGCCATTCAGATTGACGGAGTGAAGGCATGAGACAAATCTGTGCTGACGAGCACTCTGATGATATGTTGTCATGTGCGTCTCTCCACCGTGCATATTGACTCGCCAAGACTGTAGCCTTCGCCGCTTGCCAAATTGTGATGGAACGAATTACAATAGCTACTCCTCTAATAAACCAAGGCCTTCATACTTTGGGCATTTGTTCGACAAGAATGTTATCTCCGCGATCAATGTGAACTCGGCTGAGCATCTATTGGACTCGAAGGCTGCATTAGCGTTCGACGTGAACTGGGGTTTATTCGTATGCTTTGCACCGAAAAAAAATGGCGACAGTTGTGTTGCTTGATAGGGTTTTGCAAAGGGTCTATTGTGTCATACGTATTGGAAGTGTCCTGCTATATAATAATGCATGAACACATACCATTAAACTAGATGCTCAGAGGTGTGTTTGTTTTTGCAATTAATAAGTTACAGCAGTGTCGCTTTAATGTTATTATCATGTGCGTAGTTTTAAGGATCCTCTCTGCAATGCCTACAAAGGCCCATGGAGAGAATAATCTAATAAATAACATTTTCACATCACTGGAGTTGGTTTTCGGATGCGCCGTACGTTCAGGAGAAGTGGAACGAGTGCAGCCCAATGCAACCAGTCTGGTATGTCCCATTAATTAATATATAGGGGTCGGATATGCGAGTGTCCTCAAAAGTTCCAGCACGTGCGGTGAACACAGTTCTTTGTGTAGAGACTCTGAAGGCACAAAGGAGAGCCAAAATATGTTTATTAGGTTAGTTTATCGAATATGTTGATTTCCACTTGATTACGTAATTATAGTTTTTTTGCAACTGGTTCCATAACGAGTTCTTTCTGGGACAGTATCGTGTCAGGCGTTCAGTCATAGTACCTGTGCTGCTTGTTGTCGGATGATGCTCCTGGCGCGTCGGTGCTCAATTGGTCGAGTTGCAACTTTGACCGACTGAGGCTGTCTTGTAGCCATACGTCATGTGCGGCCACTGACTATCGGATGCACTGAAGCTGCAGGGCTGGCTTCGAATCCGCAAATTTTCCTGGTTGTTTTCTGCATCAATGCAGCAAGCTCGGGCATGTATGAATGCTTCGGCATTGGGGTGTCTCGTTGAATCGGCACTGAATTGTAACGGGTAGCCGATGACGGTCGTCGTGACTTTGTGGCATAAGTCTCCTCGGATCGTCAGATGCCGCTTCGCTCGAAGAAGACTCCAGATGAATAGCGTGTCGAACTTGTTCCGAAACAATCTCGGCAATCAAAATAAAAGTCGGGCAACTGATGGCAGAAAGTAGCTTCCTGATCTCTTCCCGGACAAAGTCGTGGATGTCGCGGATGCCTGGGAGGCTGGCGTCGAAGTTGTGGCTGGACGACTCGAGTGTCGAGAAGCTGGGGAGTTGTTGATAGCGACAGGCTCGGGCCTGCAGTGTACATTCAACGTTGGAAGCCGCGGTGATATGAACCCTTCGACCGTTGTCGTGGAGTTGCGGACAATGCTGCTGGAGGTGTTGTACCTCACATGAGGGACGTGGGATTTTTAGCTTCTAGACTTCTGTAGAATCAGGGTTGGCGTGGGTGCTTGATTACGCCCAAAACATCTTCCACGAAGGCGGCGACGCTCTTGTTGGGGCCGCATCCTGGACAGAATCAGGAATTTGGCTCTCCCGGTCAATGTTGGCTGATGAACGTGCACTTCACCTCGATCTTGCAAACTTCCTACGACGTTAAGGATTATTCGTAGTTCTCAAACCAGTGCCTGTCAGTTTCTTCCACGAGAGGTTTAGGTTCAGCAGGAGCTGGTTGTCCGTCTACCTACTGTGGCGGGCGACACGGCCATATATTTCAATCCAGCCCTCGGCGTCTTCATACACCTTGCGTGAAAGGGCATCAGAGTGCGAGGTGCGGCGGGCATGCATACGATGATGGGAGCGGACGTGGTTCGCTGCTACAGGTTTGCCATTGTTGGCTTAGTCAGCTTAGGTTTTTCTGGCAAAAAACCGAATTCCGGCGGTTCTTGCTTGTAGCAGCGACTGGCTCGGATTCCAGGTTCTTCGTGGTGCATTTCCAAGGTTCGTCCTTGCGGTACTCGCTCGTCTTGCGGTTTTTCTGCCGGGCTTGGGATAGGACTTGGTTTACGGCTCGCCGGGCGTTGAAGACGCGGGATAATCCCCTACCCGTGTCTTAATTGTTATCTGGCAACTCGGCTGAGGAGCCGCCAGGGTCCACACAGAGTGAAGGGCTATGGGTAAAGTGTGCAGCACCTCCACCAGAACGTACGATGACAGCTGAGCATGGCCTGGAACTTTCCAAAATAGTAAATATCGATAGGAAATAGGACTGGAGCAAGCATCTGTGACAATAAAACAAAACAGACAGAAGAGAGTCTATCCTGTCCACTAAAAAAGCTGCAATGTTTTAGAGGCCTTCTGTTCGAATAAATCCTCTCCTTCGGGGTTTGGCGACTGCCGTGGACGAACTGAACTGAAATGGATGTGGAACCACTTTTCTGGTAATGAGCCGCTGCAGACTGTCGTCGGAAAGCGGCGTGAACGGGTGGACTGGGTAGGTAACGCGCGCGATGAAATGTCCATACAGCTTGTGATTCGCGTACCGAGTGTTGATGAAACTTGTGTCGACGAAACGTGCGACATAAAATAGGAATCAATACCAACTGCAACCCCTGTGCTCCGTGAAAGTGCACGCCTACGCCAGAACAAATTAGAAAGCAGCATAGCATCACCTAAAGAACGGCACAGGAACTACCAACTTGTAGCACTTGAAGGCAGCTCTCCGGTGCGCCGCACAACCAAAGTGAGCCTTCGGTCATTTGAACGAAGCGGCACCACGATTGCACACTGCCCAGCACGACTCACGCAATTTCCGCTGCTAAACTGCGTATCCAAATATATTGCACACGCTTCACTGCAGACCTCGAAGATTCCGATGGTCGACGAGAGCACAGAAACGTCGCCTTAAAATTTACTTGCGGTATCCGAATCTATTCGAGGTCCGACCAACGTAGGGCCGAGTGTCTCTTTCGTGGCAATATCCCCGTCGGTCACCAGCGAAATGCACAGCGTTCCTCCTTCTATTCACGTTATACCTACGTCAGACACCACACTGAACTCTGAAGTCGCTTTCGACCGGCCATATATGACGGCTTCCGCGTCTGAAATCAACTCGCCGACACGAACGACAACAAACAACGCATCCGACAAGCTCCGGCCCAGCTGCGACCAGCCGCTGCCTGGGCGCTGCCATCCTTCCTGTGACGTCACGTATTTTGTTTTTGTCATTAGACGAGTAGTCACATTTGCGTTCAATGGCAGCCGCCTTATGGGGGTCAATTTCAAGTGCGGACCGGAACCCCGGTTTATCGCTCTAAGCCCCTCTACGTCGTTGGGCTAGGGTTTGATCCCCACCGGCGCTTGTCCTTTTTATCTTTGTTTTGTTTGCATGATTAGGATATCCTAGATTACTCGAGAATCTTGTTTGTTTGAGCGCGGAACCTTCTAGATACCCACGCGCTTATAAAAGAAGCTTCAAGGTCTCTGCTATTTTATATTTTCGGGCAAAAATTTGCCGCGTGAAACATTTATTTCGGGCTTTATTAATTAAGGTTATGTTTCTTATTCGTGACAATTTGCTGGACGTGAGAGGTAACGGAATCTATACCCACGATGCCTACCACCTCTTAACACTACACATACGAAGACAACGACCGGGAAGGCGACGTCCCCGAAAACGTCCGAGGACGACTACAACTTTGTCGTTAAAGACGACTTCAACTATGACTTCGAAAATCACCCGGGCTATGCACTCGACTCGACGGGCTACCACCTCGACGATAATAATATGACAAGTTCGACGGCGACACCGGCGATGAAACGAACGACTCCGAAGAGAAACCCCTGCTACGACATCAACAACACACTCGATTACGGCATCGACGAGAAACACGTCGTTGACCTTGACGACGAAACTGATGACACAGACGTTGCACAGGCGACGACACGAACGACGACATCGACCGCGATATCGAATGCTACTTCAACATTAGCCCTGAACTACAAGTTCAACGGCGACCCACAGACGCCCCTGGCGATGGCTTCAAACGACAACCCTGACAAAAACCTTGACGACGACTTTGGTGACGACACCTACGAAGGGGCAGGATGTCGACCACGAAGATGAACAGGGCAACGACGCTCGGTTCGTCACTCAACGATCGGATGAAGTCCGCCTGCTCGGCCGAATTTTGATTCAAGCCGAACAACTTGCTGACAATGGCATCTAAAACTTTCTCCCTCGACGCCCCGCTTCAACCCGGATAGCATGTGTTGATCTGAACACAAATTCACCGTCGCAAGCCATTGCCCGACTGAAAACGAACATTGTCACGCCGCCATCTGCACCTCGAACGTCATTCACGCCGCCTTACTCGAACTAAGATGCGCTCGATAAGACTGTCGAAATCCGTCTTTTGGGTCACTATGTAGATTGCCCTCTTCTTGTTCTTGGTTGCATCGGGGCGATTCGTTTCCTTAAAAGGGGAGTACTGCCGAGTAAGAATAGGCTGAGTCGGCAAGCGTGATTGACTTCCACGGCGCTGGTTGTGTTTTGATTGCCGCCAGCGCTTGTCATTTTTATATTTCTTGTGTTTGCATGACTCGAATGTTCCAGATAACTCAAGAATCTTGTTGTCTGTTCGAGCAAACAAACTTATTCAGGTTTTCTACTCATTTTAATCCAAACGGTGGTCCATTTCATCCAAATGCCACTCAATTAATGTCAAGCGTCATTCTATTTAATCCCATCACTACCCGATTTACTTCTGGGGTCGGTGTATTTAATCCACAAGATATACACGCATGTTTTGGCTTCAGCATTTGTGTTTCGCTTGCACTTGTAATAAATTCGAGTAATTATTTATACAATCAAATTTTGTTAGGGACCCCTGATATATTGAGCACTATTTCGAACAGTTGGATGTATTAGTCGCACGATTGACATCTGGATTAGTCTTTTGGTAACCTTGAGTGAATAATGGCGCTCTCGACTTTAGAAATATCGACGTTTGGTTTACTCCTTCTCAGTACTTCGACTTGAATAGTGATTCTGTGCAGATGATATATGTACAATTGCAATTTGTGATTACTCCTGTAATTACTTCTCGCTCCTATCGACACAGCTGACTAAAAATCGTTTTCACTTCAAATTACTTCGACCGATTAATAACATAATTTACCGCATAAATGTTGAACAAACATTTGTATTACTAACTCGATTACTTCTTAAACTAGTTGACAAGAATATAACATCGTAGAAGCTCATTTGATATTCTGATTCCATTTATGTTTTACTTCTATTTTTGGCCCAAGCAACTTTATAGAATAAACCAATTCAACACTGACTCGATTACATTTAATTAATATTTACAAAGGGGACTTCATATAAGTTCAGCTAAGGGTTTTATTACTCCTTTGATTTGTTCGTGTTACTTTTCGGTCACCTGCTTTTAAATTAACTCAAATAACATAGTGGTTACTTTTTACCTTTCCTTGACATATTAGTCACAACTGAGCTAATATCTGCATAATTCACATCTTAATGACTTTGAGTAACTAGTGACCTATTTGACTTATATTGGTCTAACTGACATAAGCCTCGCTCTCAATATTACATTAAGCTTTTATTCCACCCAGTGATTTATTATCAGGTTAGTTCCCATTTCGATAGTTTGATCCGGCCTAATTGACGTAATGATTACTCTAGAGTACTTTAGCAATCTATAGACTAACCGACTTATTATAGCACGAGTCTCATTGTGATTACTCTTTTGATTACTGTGAGTTACTATTGACCAAATAGAATTTACTTCGCAATAATTGAGATCTTGATGACTTGATTACTTTGAGGTAATATTTAAACAATGGAGTTTTTAAAGGCTTTAAGTAATGTTCTGATCAGTAGTTTGACTACTTAGAGTTACTATTTGCTCAAACAACCTTATGTCTGCAAATTGACATTGTTCTGCCTCTCTTGCTTGCCTCGAGTTATTATGCAACCAGTTTATCTAATATTAGCTTAATTCACAATTATATTACATTTTGACTGCTTACAGATACTTTTGAGCAATATACATTAATACGGCCTGATTGACATTAAGCTTTTTCTTTAGATTACGTTACGGTAATATTCTAACAAAATGTTTATTATGACCTGAATTGACATTATGATAACTCTTTTTTATAATTTTGAGTCAGTATTGTACCAACTAACTTGAATTCTGCCTATTTGACATTTTGGGGGCTCAGTTGATTACTTCGTGCTAGTATACCACCAGTTCACATATTACGAGCTCAGTTCACATTAATATTACTCCTTTGTTTGCTTGAAGTCACTTTTGACCCAGTTGATTTGAATTCGGCATAAATGGCGTTGTGATTACCGTTTTTTTTTCTTTATTTACTTTGACTTAATTTTCAACTAATTTAATTATTACACGCCCAATAAACTTGATTATTACTATTTTGATTACATCGAGTTAAGTTTCACCCATTGAACTTTAATCCGGCCTACATAACATTTTCATAGCTCTTTTGATGACTTTGAGCTAATATTCAACCAATTGCTTTATTATAAGCTTAGATGACTGTATGATAACTATTTTAATTACTTTACATTACTAGTGACCCAGTTGACTTTTTTCGCTTAATGGACATTGTGATGACCGTTTTGATTAATTTGAGGTAATATTAAACTTTTTATACATATATATATATATATATATATATATATATATATATATATATATATATATATAGAAGTAAGGTAAATGAAAGAACAATGGACCGGGAAAAGTTAATAAGTCAAAGATGCGTACAGTCGGAGCTAATCCGAAGTTTATTACAACGTTTCGAGCGGGGACCATTGTAATAAACTTGAATTAGTAACTCCGACAGTACGCATCTTTGACTTATTAACTTTTCCCGGTCCATTGTTCTTTCATTTACCTTACTTCACCTACATTTAACAATGGCCACCGGCTTCCGTACTGCGGAGCGTCTATCGAAGAAGTACCCCCAATGCACGATCAAGACAGCCATCATCGGAGACTCCCAAGCAAAGTACTTGTACCAGCACTTCAATGCACACCTGCAATGCCCGACCTGATGAAGAGCGGTCCCCGCTCGAAACGTTGTAATAAACTTCGAATTAGTAACTCCGACAGTACGCATCTTTGACTTATTAACTTTTCCCGGTCCATTGTTCTTTCATTTACCTTACTTCACCTACATTTAACAATGGCCACCGGCTTCCGTACTGCGGAGCGTCTATCGAAGAAGTACCCCCAATGCACGATCAAGACAGCCATCATCGGAGACTCCCAAGCAAAGTACTTGTACCAGCACTTCAATGCACACTCCTGCAATGCTCCGACCTGATGAAGAGCGGTCCCCGCTCGAAACGTTGTAATAAACTTCGAATTAGTAACTCCGACAGTACGCATCTTTGACTTATTAACTTTTCCCGGTCCATTGTTCTTTCATTTACCTTACTTCACCTACATTTAACAATGGCCACCGGCTTCCGTACTGCGGAGCGTCTATCGAAGAAGTACCTCCAATGCACGATCAAGACAGCCATCATCGGAGACTCCCAAGCAAAGTACTTGTACCAGCACTTCAATGCACACTCCTGCAATGCCCGACCTGATGAAGAGCGGTCCCCGCTCGAAACGTTGTAATAAACTTCGAATTAGTAACTCCGACAGTACGCATCTTTGACTTATTAACTTTTCCCGGTCCATTGTTCTTTTATTTACCTTACTTCACCTACATTTAACAATGGCCACCGGCTTCCGTACTGCGGAGCGTCTATCGAAGAAGTACCCCCAATGCACGATCAAGACAGCCATCATCGGAGACTCCCAAGCAAAGTACTTGTACCAGCACTTCAATGCACACTCCTGCAATGCCCGACCTGATGAAGAGCGGTCCCCGCTCGAAACGTTGTAATAAACTTCGAATTAGTAACTCCGACAGTACGCATCTTTGACTTATTAACTTTTCCCGGTCCATTGTTCTTTTATTTACCTTACTTCACCTACATTTAACAATGGCCACCGGCTTCCGTACTGCGGAGCGTCTATCGAAGAAGTACCCCTAATGCACGATCAAGACAGCCATCATCGGAGACTCCTAGCAAAGTACTTGTACCAGCACTTCAATGCACACTCCTGCAATGCCCGACCTGATGAAGAGCGGTCCCCGCTCGAAACGTTGTAATAAACTTCGAATTAGTAACTCCGACAGTACGCATCTTTGACTTATTAACTTTTCCCGGTCCATTGTTCTTTTATTTACCTTACTTCACCTACATTTAACAATGGCCACCGGCTTCCGTACTGCGGAGCGTCTATCGAAGAAGTACCCCCAATGCACGATCAAGACAGCCATCATCGGAGACTCCCAAGCAAAGTACTTGTACCAGCACTTCAATGCACACTCCTGCAATGCCCGACCTGATGAAGAGCGGTCCCCGCTCGAAACGTTGTAATAAACTTCGAATTAGTAACTCCGACAGTACGCATCTTTGACTTATTAACTTTTCCCGGTCCATTGTTCTTTTATTTACCTTACTTCACCTACATTTAACAATGGCCACCGGCTTCCGTACTGCGGAGCGTCTATCGAAGAAGTACTCCCAATGCATGATCAAGACAGCCATCATCGGAGACTCCCAAGCAAAGTACTTGTACCAGCACTTCAATGCACACTCCTGCAATCCCGACCTGATGAAGAGCGGTCCCCGCTCGAAACGTTGTAATAAACTTCGAATTAGTAACTCCGACAGTACGCATCTTTGACTTATTAACTTTTCCCGGTCCATTGTTCTTTTATTTACCTTACTTCACCTACATTTAACAATGGCCACCGGCTTCCGTATATGGAGCGTCTATCGAAGAAGTACTCCAATGTACGATAATACAGCCATCATCAGATACTCCCATCGAAGTACTTGTACCAGCACTTCAATGCACACTCTGCAATGCCCGACCTGATGAAGAGCGGTCCCCGCTCGAAACGTTGTAATAAACTTCGAATTAGTAACTCCGACAGTACGCATCTTTGACTTATTAACTTTTCCCGGTCCATTGTTCTTTTATTTACCTTACTTCACCTACATTTAACAATGGCCACCGGCTTCCGTACTGCGAGCGTCTATCGAATAGTACCTCCAATGCACGATCAAGACAGCCATCATCGGAGACTCCCAAGCAAAGTACTTGTACCAGCACTTCAATGCACACTCCTGCAATGCCCGACCTGATGAAGAGCGGTCCCCGCTCGAAACGTTGTAATAAACTTCGAATTAGTAACTCCGACAGTACGCATCTTTGACTTATTAACTTTTCCCGGTCCATTGTTCTTTTATTTACCTTACTTCACCTATATATACATATATATACTATATATATATATAGTATATATATATATAGTATACCTATATGCATATCATAGATAGCTATCATCGGAGATTTCTATGCATAGTACTTGTACCTAGCACATTCACGCGCTCTACAATCGCTACCTGATGAAGAGCGGTCCCCGCTCGAAACGTTGTAATAAACTTCGAATTAGTAACTCCGACAGTACGCATCTTTGACTTATTAACTTTTCCCGGTCCATTGTTCTTTTATTTACCTTACTTCACCTACATTTAACAATGGCCACCGGCTTCCGTACTGCGGAGCGTCTATCGAAGAAGTACCTCCAATGCACGATCAAGACAGCCATCATCGGAGACTCCCTAGCAAAGTACTTGTACCAGCACTTCAATGCACACTCCTGCAATGCCCGACCTGATGAAGAGCGGTCCCCGCTCGAAACGTTGTAATAAACTTCGAATTAGTAACTCCGACAGTACGCATCTTTGACTTATTAACTTTTCCCGGTCCATTGTTCTTTTATTTACCTTACTTCACCTACATTTAACAATGGCCACCGGCTTCCGTACTGCGGAGCGTCTATCGAAGAAGTACCCCTAATGCACGATCAAGACAGCCATCATCGGAGACTCCCAAGCAAAGTACTTGTACCAGCACTTCAATGCACACTCCTGCAATGCCCGACCTGATGAAGAGCGGTCCCCGCTCGAAACGTTGTAATAAACTTCGAATTAGTAACTCCGACAGTACGCATCTTTGACTTATTAACTTTTCCCGGTCCATTGTTCTTTTATTTACCTTACTTCACCTACATTTAACAATGGCCACCGGCTTCCGTACTGCGGAGCGTCTATCGATAGATAGTACCCCATATGCACGATCAAGACAGCCATCATCGGAGACTCCCAAGCAAAGTACTTGTACCAGCACTTCAATGCACACTCCTGCAATGCCCGACCTGATGAAGAGCGGTCCCCGCTCGAAACGTTGTAATAAACTTCGAATTAGTAACTCCGACAGTACGCATCTTTGACTTATTAACTTTTCCCGGTCCATTGTTCTTTTATTTACCTTACTTCACCTACATTTAACAATGGCCACCGGCTTCCGTACTGCGGAGCGTCTATCGAAGAAGTACCTCCAATGCACGATCAAGACAGCCATCATCGGAGACTCCCAAGCAAAGTACTTGTACCAGCACTTCAATGCACACTCCTGCAATGCCCGACCTGATGAAGAGCGGTCCCCGCTCGAAACGTTGTAATAAACTTCGAATTAGTAACTCCGACAGTACGCATCTTTGACTTATTAACTTTTCCCGGTCCATTGTTCTTTTATTTACCTTACTTCACCTACATTTAACAATGGCCACCGGCTTCCGTACTGCGGAGCGTCTATCGAAGAAGTACTCCCAATGCACGATCAAGACAGCCATCATCGGAGACTCCCAAGCAAAGTACTTGTACCAGCACTTCAATGCACACTCCTGCAATGCCCGACCTGATGAAGAGCGGTCCCCGCTCGAAACGTTGTAATAAACTTCGAATTAGTAACTCCGACAGTACGCATCTTTGACTTATTAACTTTTCCCGGTCCATTGTTCTTTTATTTACCTTACTTCACCTACATTTAACAATGGCCACCGGCTTCCGTACTGCGGAGCGTCTATCGAAGAAGTACCCCCAATGCACGATCAAGACAGCCATCATCGGAGACTCCTAAGCAAAGTACTTGTACCAGCACTTCAATGCACACTCCTGCAATGCCCGACCTGATGAAGAGCGGTCCCCGCTCGAAACGTTGTAATAAACTTCGAATTAGTAACTCCGACAGTACGCATCTTTGACTTATTAACTTTTCCCGGTCCATTGTTCTTTTATTTACCTTACTTCACCTACATTTAACAATGGCCACCGGCTTCCGTACTGCGGAGCGTCTATCGAAGAAGTACCCTCAATGCACGATCAAGACAGCCATCATCGGAGACTCCCAAGCAAAGTACTTGTACCAGCACTTCAATGCACACTCCTGCAATGCCCGACCTGATGAAGAGCGGTCCCCGCTCGAAACGTTGTAATAAACTTCGAATTAGTAACTCCGACAGTACGCATCTTTGACTTATTAACTTTTCCCGGTCCATTGTTCTTTCATTTACCTTACTTCACCTACATTTAACAATGGCCACCGGCTTCCGTACTGCGGAGCGTCTATCGAAGAAGTACCCCCAATGCACGATCAAGACAGCCATCATCGGAGACTCCCAAGCAAAGTACTTGTACCAGCACTTCAATGCACACTCCTGCAATGCCCGACCTGATGAAGAGCGGTCCCCGCTCGAAACGTTGTAATAAACTTCGAATTAGTAACTCCGACAGTACGCATCTTTGACTTATTAACTTTTCCCGGTCCATTGTTCTTTTATTTACCTTACTTCACCTACATTTAACAATGGCCACCGGCTTCCGTACTGCGGAGCGTCTATCGAAGAAGTACCCCCAATGCACGATCAAGACAGCCATCATCGGAGACTCCCAAGCGAAGTACTTGTACCAGCACTTCAATGCACACTCCTGCAATGCCCGACCTGATGAAGAGCGGTCCCCGCTCGAAACGTTGTAATAAACTTCGAATTAGTAACTCCGACAGTACGCATCTTTGACTTATATATATATATATATATATATATATATATATATGTGTATGATTACTTTCGTATTGCTTTGAGTTACTATTGACCGAATGGACTTTAATTAGGCATAATTGACATTTTGGTGACTTTGCTGATTACTTATATTTATTATATCAGAAATGATATATTATGATCTCCAATCACTTGAGTGTTACTCTTGCTTACTTCAATTTAATTCTGAAACAGCGGGCGGTAATTCGGCCTCCACTACATGTTAATGATTCTTTTGATAACTTTGAGCTCATCTTCAAACAATCAATTTATTATATGCCTAGTTGACATTATGATAGCTCTTTTTTATTATTTTGAGTTTATATTAAACCAATGAACTTCAAATCGATGAATATACATCGTACTGACTATTTTGATTACATCGATTTTTACAACCAATTAATATATTATAAACTAAATTGACAGTAATATGACTCATTTGATTGACTTCAAGTTATTTCGGCCCCATTAACTTTAATGCGGCCTACATTACATTGTTCTTACTCTTTTCATTACTTTGCTCTGATATACAACAAATTGACTTATTATGAGGCTAGTTGACATTATGATTACTCTTTTTATTACGTTTAGTTACCACGTACCCAAAATACTTTAAGTTGGCATAATTACCATTTTGATGACTCCTTATTACTTTTAGTTTTCATCCCACCACCTGATCTATTATAAGCTCAATCACATTCTTATTACTCATTTGATTACTTCGAGTTGCTGTTGGCCTAAGGGTACTGTGATAACTTTATTGATTCATTTCGATAGTCAAACTTCTGATAAAATAAAATCGATAGTCAAACTTCTGGCGACTATCGATACTATCGATAGTACTATCGATAGTCTCGCACAACTACTGTGGGGTTTTTACAAATCATTTTCGTTAAACCACAGCACCCACCAGTATCGTTTCAACGGTTTTGGGTTAGAAGCCACGTGACTTTTCAGAATATATCCGCCAGAGAAAGCGCTTGTCCGTTTCGTTCCAGGCAGACGCTATCAGATTTAGAAATTCTAAAAGCGTTCCACTTTGCTTTCCCGTCGTGACCCTGGCGCGCGGCTCCGTCGAAGGAGAAACGGGAGCACATGAGAAAAGGCGTTCTGGAAAGGATGTCACTGCTCTGTACTTCAGCTTTCCTAGATTCCGCTCTTTCCCACTTGCACTGTTTTTTTTCACCAGGTCCTCGCTCACAACGAAGAGAGGTTGTGTGGGGAAAATGAGAGGAGGACTGTTTGTTTGCAGATAACCTGGTTTAGTCAGTTGAAATACATCCATCGTCAGAAGCTGGTAGCCATGTTTTCTGTCTGTAAAGGAGCGCAAGCTAAATTCGCAGTTTCGAACGTACATTCAGGATCGGCTCACCGTCCCATGCGAGAGACCTATCTTTTAAAGCAGCCGGGTGTGCATATCAAGAAGGTTTCTCAGTGCCCTGGCTCTTGCGCCTCTTCATCCTACCAGCTTCTGAAGCATCCATCGAGCGGCAGATAACACGGAGTCGACACTGTGGCTCTGCTCAGGATTTCCCTACGGCGGTGGATGTTGGTCACGAGTTCGTGGTTTTCGCTAAACGTGCTACTGACAGTGTGCGTGTGGGGGTTGGGTGCACATGATAGGTATTATTAGTTTAACAACCGTGCATTTCGGGAATTTACCCATCTTCATTATGAGTCCCTAGAAATATATATATTTTTGCGACAAAGAACTCTTGGTTTCATCTGGGTTCAAGCAAGCGTTCGTTCTTGTCGCCTTTTTTTTAAACTTTTAGGCGTGCATCTAAAACTCAATATCTCGAATAAACTTTTAGAACGTTTTAAACTGCAGTTTTTGTCCATCGTTTACAGCCATTTGGTCGTCTGAACGATCAATAACCTGGAGGGTCTGACTGGTGATTGATTGGCTGAATATATTTTAGGCTATGAGAGGATTCCATAAGAGATGATGGCTCAGGTGTTATCTTAATCATGGGTAACTTATGGACATTTTTTCCTTCACGAAAATATTATTCAGTTACATATACTCTTTATGTCGGAACGTAAGAAAAAATACATTTTTTGTACGTGTTTCTCTATGGTCAATAAACGAACGATTTTACCTGATTCTTATAAAAAATAATCTATTAACAGTGGTATCGAGTAGATTCACTATACCCCTGTGAACGAATGACAGTATGCAAATTCAATCATGCTAAATGAATGAAAGTTATAATTTATATATATATATGTAAGGCATTATTTTGCATCATTCTGGTTCTTGAACACTGTACTACGCTAAACAGTGTTCCTGAAACTGCCTTGATGTGAGATAGCTAAGTAAAATAACTTACTTATTTCTTGTGACATCAAGAGACACAGTGTCACTACGTTCAAAGACATAATTATAGGGAATATTTTCCTTTGGAGGTGTACGATTGGCGAGTAAACCTACATCAAACGTATGCAAAAAAATATTTTGCTTTATTACACCGACATCCGAGTGGAATAACATAAAGTATCTTAACTAATGTACTAATATATTGTGTTTAGTAGTTTTTTTTATGTAATGCGCGATGATCAAAAGAATCGCCTCACGTTTGCTCACCTGACATAACCGTCGATTCTTCAATGGTTTCAGATCCAGATGGTTTCAGATCCAGGAAAAAGAGGAAAACAAGATTAGTAAGATTGGATGTTGGTGATCACAGTCCAATACGTTATTATTCTAAATGCGCCACGCAACAATTCAGGGTTGGAATGCTTTCAATTTTACACACGTCTACTAATACAATTATTTCTTGAACGCGTTTTTGTCTTGTGTTTAGCGTCCTATTCAGCTCAAACATCGAAGTGGTTCCTCAGTGACAACAAATTAGTCACAGAGCCGGCATGTCATGGTGTCTGATGTCGTTATCCCGGCAGTCACTCCTAAAATTACTGGCAAAAAGAAGGAATGAACGCGAGTGCCGCTGTTTTCGCGGAGGTAAAACTTTTGACTGCTAAAGAAGCCTCTGACACAACAGACATTTTTTTTCATGTAAGGCGTTAAAATGGTGTACCAGGACACCACCGAAAATCGCTGCAAATCAGAGTTGCAAACTTTTTCTATAGACAATAGATATACAAAGCCTGATTCAAGTGCCCACCAGTGCCCTGTAACGTAACAATATACCGCAAGGTGTCGGTTCGGTGTGAAGGGAAGCATCCGCCTACGTCACTAAAAGTGGGTTCGCCGGAAGTCACGTGAGTTTCACTCTTCGTGCTCTCCGCAACCATGCTAAGATATTTTTTTTAATTATGGTGTTTACTACGAGCAATCCTAGAAAACGAATTTTCAGTTCCACTAGCTTTTCATCGCTGCACCGTTAGTACAGTGAACTAGAATAGAAGTAGTGGAAAAATGATTCGCCTCCAGGTGAGGCGTTTCTTGTAGAACCTACCAGGTAGCGCTGTTGACCGATTCCGGAGTACTCCTGCCAACAAAGTTCGCGCTAAACGTATATGTTCTTGATCTTAGTGGTTCATTAGTGTGGACAATGTATGCTTTATGGGTGTTTAAATGTCTATGAAATTATGTTTAAAGCTTACTTGGGAAATTTAGTGAAAACCGAGCTAACCAGTCTTGAATGCTGGCGCTTAGCGGTCCGCAGATGTCTTCTTTCTTTTTGTTTTCGTTGCGTAGCGAGAAGAGTCGAACCAATGGAATCACAATGCCAAGCACTTTACATTCACAAAAAAAAATGCCAAAACGACCATAAAAACAACAGAAACCATCTAAGAGCGTGCGCGACGCCATATCCCATGACCCAGTAGCAATGTCCTCTGAATTTCGACAACAGCGCCACTCGCGGCATTCTGCACTTCTTGCTTCACACGGCCAATGGTGCGCCGCCGACGCTTTTTAAACTGCCCTTTATTCTAGTTCACTGCAGCGTTGGTTGGTTTGAGTGCTGTAAACATTGAGGACGATGAGTCACTAGATCGACGTGATAGAGGTCAATAATGAAGCGCTGCAAAAACAGGGTGTCACAAACAAAAATACAAACAAATTACAAAGGTTTTTTTTTTTTTTATTAGGAAACTAAACTAGGCATCGCCGAACGCGCATTTTCCGCCCAAAGGCGGCGCTGGAGGTCACAATCAGATACCAAAGTTTCAGCCCGATCCGATACGTTATTCAAAAGTTATGTCATTTTGTGCGAATTTCAATGGGAAAATGATGGACGATGAAGTTTTCGAGTACATGGGGCTTAATGGCACCAGAAAACAAGAACGGTCAAAAGTGGGCTCCATTTTCTCATCGAAATTTTCAGAAAATCACCTAATAGTTTGAATACTGTGTCGGGTCAGGTTGAAACGTTGGCATCTGGCTGTGATCTCTAGCACTATCTTAGGGCGGAGATTGAGCATTCGAAAATGCCTAACTTATTTTTGCGGTGAAAAAAAAAAGAACAAACCTATAATTATACTTTTGTGACACCCTGCACAAGCCAGTCTACAAGTGCATGCCATCAGTCCGATGGTACAGAGTCATATTGGGCACAAGACAAGCTATCGAGTATTGAAAAACAAATTTTGGAACACTCGCAGAAATTAGGATTGCTAGCATACGACATGACCGATCACATTGCTGAAGGTTCAGACACCGTGGTCGTAAAATCATTGAATTCGCTCCAGGCTGAAGATGCCTGCCGTCTAGAGAATAGGAACTGGTGAGTGCACCAAGTACAAGTAAACGTCGAGCAGAAAGTACGTGTTTTGTTCTAATAGGTGTCCTGCGGGATCCGCAGCCAGGCACCGGTCCATCTGTCGTATGTCT
>JAZHYW010023371.1:0-20139 GCA_037355805.1 Ixodes ricinus
TACTTTTATGTCGGAACGTAAGAAAAAATACATTTTTTGTACGTGTTTCTCTAGGGTCAATAAACGAACGATTTTACCTGATTCTTATAAAAAATAATCTATTAACAGTGGTATCGAGTAGATTCACTATACCCCTGTGAACGAATGACAGTATGCAAATTTAATCAGGCTAAATGAATGAAAGTTATAATTTATATATATATGTGTAAGGCATTATTTTGCATCATTCTGGTTCTTGAACACTGTACTACGCTAAACAGTGTTCCTGAAACTGCCTTGATGTGAGATAGCTAAGTAAAATAACTTACTTATTTCTTGTGACATCAAGAGACACAGTGTCACTACGTTCAAAGACATAATTATAGGGGATATTTTCCTTTGGAGGTGTACAATTTGTGAGTAAACCTACATCAGACGTATGCAAAAAAATATTTTGCTTTATTACACCGACAGCCGAGTGGACTAACCTAAAGTACCTTAACTAATGTACTAATATATTGTGTTTAGTAGTTTTTTTTATGTAATGCGCGATGATCAAAAGAATCGCCTCACGTTTGCTTACCTGACATAACCGTCGATTCTTCAATGGTTTCAGATCCATATGGTTTCAGATCCAGGAAAAAGAGGAAAACAAGATTAGTAAGATTGGATGTTGGTGATCACAGTCCAATACGTTATTATTCTAAATGCGCCACGCAACAATTCAGGGTTGGAATGCTTTAAATTTTACACACGTCTACTAATACAATTATTTCTTGAACGCGTTTTCGTCTTGTGTTTAGCGTCCTATTCCGCTCAAACATCGAAGTGGTTCTTCAGTGACAACAAATTAGTCACAGAGCCGGCGTGTCATGGTGTCTGATGTCGTTATCCCGGCAGTCAGTCCTAAAATTACTGGCAAAAAGAAGGAATGAACGCGAGTGCCGCTGTTTTCGCGGAGGTAAAACGTTTGACTGCTAAAAAAGCCTCTGACACAACAGACATTTTTTTTCATGTAAGGCGTTAAAATGGTGTACCAGGACACCACCGAAAATTGCTGCAAATCAGAGTTGCCAACTTTTTCCATAGACAATAGATATACAAAGCCCGATTCAAAGTGCCCACCAGTGCCCTGTAACGTAACAATATACCGCAAGGTGTCGGTTCGGTGTGAAGGGAAGCATCCGCCTACGTCACTAAAAGTGGGTTCGCCGAAAGTCACGTGAGTTTCACTCTTCGTGCTCTCCGCAACCATGCTAAGATATTTTTTTATTATGGTGTTTACTACAAGCAATCCTAGAAAACGAATTTTCAGTTCCACTAGCTTTTCATCGCTGCACCGTTAGTACAGTGAACTAGAATAGAAGTAGTGGAAAAACAATTCGCCTCCAGGTGAGACGTTTCTTGTAGAACCTACCAGGTAGCGCTGTTGACCGATTCCGGAGTACTCCTGCCAACAAAGTTCGCGCTAAACGTAGCTGTTCTTGATCTTAGTGGTTCATTAGTGTGGACTATGTATGCTTTATGGGTGTTTAAACGTCTATGAAATTATGTTTAAAGCTTACTTGGGAAACTTAGTGAAAACCGAGGTAACCAGTCTTGAATGCTGGCGCTTAGCGGTCCGCAGATGTCTTCTTTCTTTTTGTTTTCGTTGCGTAGCGAGAAGAGTCGAACCAATGGAATCACAATGCCAAGCACTTTCCATTCACAAAAAAAATGCCAAAACGACCATAGAAACAACAGAAACCATCTAAGAGCGTGCGCGACGCCATATCCCATGGTACAGTAGCAATGTCCTCTGAATTTCGACAACAGCGCCACTCGCGGCATTCTGCACTTCTGGCTTCACACGGCCAATGGGCCGCCGCCGACGCTTTTTCTACTGCCCTTTATTCTAGTTCACTGCAGCGATGGTTGGTTTGAGTGCTGTAAAAATTGAGGACGATGAGTCACTAGATCGACGTGATAGAGGTCAATAATGAAGCGCTGCAAGAACAGGGTGTCACAAAAAAATACCAACAAATTACAAAGTTTTTTTTTATTTATTTTTTATTGGGAAACTAAACTAGGCATCGCCGAACGCGCAATTTTCCGCCCAAAGGCGGCGCTGGAGGTCACAATCAGATACCAAAGTTTCAGCCCGATCCGATACCTTATTCAAAAGTTATGTCATTTTGTGCGAATTTCAATGGAAAAATGACGGACGATGAAGTTTTCGAGTACATGGGGCTTAATAGCACCAGAAAACAAGAACGGTCTCCATTTTCTCATCGAAATTTTCAGAAAATCACCTAATAGTTTGAATACTGTGTCGGGTCAGGTTGAAACGTTGGCATCTGGCTGTGATCTCTAGCACTATCTTAGGGCGGAGATTGAGCATTCGAAAATGCCTAACTTATTTTTGCGGTGAAAAAGAAAAAGAACAAACCTATAATTATACTTTTGTGACACCCTGCACAAGCCAGTCTACAAGTGCATGCCATCAGTCCGATGGTACAGAGTCATATTGGGCACAAGACAAGCTATCGAGTATTGAAAAACAAATTTTGGAACACTCGCAGAAATTAGGATTGCTAGCATACGACATGACCGATCACATTGCTGAAGGTTCAGACACCGTGGTCGTAAAATCATTGAATTCGCTCCAGGCTGAAGATGCCTGCCGTCTAGAGAATAGGAACTGGTGAGTGCACCAAGTACAAGTAAACGTCGAGCAGAAAGTACGTGTTTTGTTCTAATAGGTGTCCTGCGGGATCCGCAGCCAGGCACCGGTCCATCTGTCGTATGTCTTTCGGAATGGCATGCAGTATAATCTCTTCTTCAGTTGCTGATATACCGGGACTGTCCATCACGCAGTACCTTCTAGGCGTTGTAGTTGATCACGTCAATTAACTGCCTCTTCTTCTTCTACCTTTACTGCAACATTAAGCGATGGGAAGCAAATAAAAGAAAACTTGTCTGCTTCCATCACTCACGGCGATGCGGTTATTAACCAAAATATTAAAAAAAATATATTACACGTGGTCGCGGTAAGCCCGCGGAGTGATAAAACTCATGTGACTTCCGGCGATGCCTTTCTTCTGACCACCCCGACACCTTGCGGTACATGGTTACGTCGCAGGGCACTGGCAGGCACTTTGTATGTGGCTTCGTATTTCTAGTTTTTAGTTAAAAGACTACGCAACTCTCTAGTGAAGACGTTTTTTGTTCATGTCCTTATACACCATTTAAACTCCTAGCATGAAAAAAATGTTTTTAGGCGTGTCAGAGGCTTTTGGAGCATGTGCTGTCTTTTAAGCGGGACGCGACCTTCAGCAACACTGGCATCTACTACGACCACAACCGCTTATTTAACAGCTCTACGATTGCGATCGGCGAAAACATGACACTTTCATGGTGTCATGTGGTGAACATTGAGGGACTACTAGCTAGGAGAGGGTGGACACTAAAGTCGTAGACGCGTTCCATGCTCTGTTCTAATACAAGTATGATACAAGTGTACTCGCAACCCTCGCCTTTGAAACGTAAGTTTTTGTTTTTTTCTCGTCGTAAAATAATTAACCCGGAAAATTTATTTTACTTCCTTGTTTGTAAAGCTCGTTGCCGTAGTCGTTGACAGTATGCTGGCAAGGTAATTATGGGAACTACCAATGATGACCTCAATCCAACGTGCACCATGAATTGCTTCCAAGCTATTTGTGAATACTCAACTTCGGCTGGACTCGCGACAACCAATGAGTCGGTGATTCTTTCTGCTTTGATTTCGTTGAATCGATATAACATACACAAAACATTTAAACTCTAAAATATTTGAAGCTCAAGATGTGCCATTCGCATTACCAAACCGAGCCCGTCACCGCTATCAGTACCGCAGAAGATATTGTAAAAGGGATCACGTTCACGGTTGTTCTGGAATTCTGGCTTACAACCGAAAGAGGCGTTCAACATAGTCGTACCAACAATTACTCTATATCACAAACAGGTGCTTTGTCCGGGAACAGGTGTGTGGCATCTAAGACATCAATTTGTAGACATGGGAAAATGTGGCTGTTGCCTGCCATTCAGGCTCACGTGCTACTAAACTTAGAGGAAGGTAAGCCCGCTAAATGCGTCATCTCAATCAAAAGACCGACCTCATCAGGCCATTTTCACGACGCCATCGCAGCCGAAATGCTTCGAGGGAACTTAAGTTTTTCTGCAGGTGCGACCACCCAGCTGGTCCTCTGCGCGTGTAGAGCACGAGACGGCAGGAGCCGTCGGAAGCACTGCCGTGGGCCAACCGTGAACTGAAGTTATTGCGGAGTCACACGTGCGCCTAACGCTTAGTGAAATCGGTGTATTGTGTGCTCGGAAAACCCTCAAAGCCAGCGCACTAGCGAAGTGGAGGGTGAAGTTTAAAGCCTCTTCATGTTTCAAAAGTAGTACAAGGTTCGTCGATGCGCGAGGCACGTGCAGCCTGCAGTCCTAGTGAAGATCATGGCGGCACAGTGCAGGACAGAGCTAGATTTCAGACGCTATGAATTTTCTAGAAGTGGCGCGCGGTAGGTGCCTCGAGCATTTCAACAACAATGTATGGCGCCACTTTTCCTAGTAGACCTTTCCAAAAAAGAGCTTGTGGCCGGTGCCATTTGAGTGTTCGTGCGTATGGCACGTGCTTGCTCGCTCTCCGAAGCGATGAAAACGCACGTGCGGGGCTGTGAATCGCGCTCTACTGTGGTTTTGTAAACATTGGAAAGGTGTAGAGGGCTTTGGTGAAGTTGAGTCTCAAGCACCGCGCCAGGCTTGGCAGGCTTTATTTTACAGAGTGTAATCTATACGCCGATCCGAGCAAGCCCGACCTGATGACATTGGTGACCCTATCTTTAGTTTTTTAGTTCTTAATATTTCGGGAAGGGGGGGATTGAGGAGGCACTGCGAAATTGCGAATTAATGCGTGCTTTGTTCGAGAAAGATAATCATCTGTGGATAAGATAAATACCAATAAGCAGTGAAGGCCTAACCCCTTAAGCCGGTTTCTTAAGAAAGGAAAAACTAAACAACCCAAGAATCTAAACTAATAATTTATGTACAAGGTCCACAGTAAGTAACTTTGTATATATATTTCTTTGTTATCTTTTAGCAGAAGCACCACTGATAGGACCGAATGCCCACTTCTTCCTTTTGAACAACTTTTTTAATATAATTACTTTCTCATTTGAAGAGTGGGACGTGTTACAAGGATTGGGGTCACGTGCATATTCTTTGGAGTTATGAGATTCCCTCCTTGTTTCATATTTTCTTAACTAGAAGACAGATAAACGCCCATTCTTTGACCAAACGCAAAAATCGAAACCGAAAAAAATGCCCAAAGTTTGGTTCAGAACAACCCCCCCTCCTTCAAGAAAAAATATAAAATCACAACAGTTTAGAGTTAAGAAAAAAAAACACTACCTCTGAATTACAATGTATAGTTCCAGTGGCTATTTACTTGAAGCACACAAATTCTTTGAAATATTAGTTTAAATAGTCGGACCATTTTATTGAACGACAATATATGTCTCAATATCTTAGGCACTGCACGTAACTCTGCATTTCTAAAAGCAGTGCATAAAAAACTTTGAAACATTAGAGTTCTTACCGCAGTTAGTAAACAACTCTTAGGCCACTCAATGTTTGCGTTCTTTTGTTACCTGCAGTCCAGTGATACTCGTCATGGTTATCTAAGATCCGCTGCTCAGCGCATTTCCATTCAGTTCAGTGAAGAATAAGCTCAGAGATGCTAAGGAACACCTTGAAACTTCACGATACCTAAGTATTTATGCCATGCCACAAAAATTAGAACACTTTGATGAAGGTATTCTGAGCGTATCTTTTACGTGTTTAGAGACGGATATTGACCGGACATTTGACTATCATGTATTGTTTTATTTTATATTTGGCGCTCGTAAACATCAATGACCATTCACCCTAGATATATTTCTAGCATTTTGATTATAAATAGCACTTATTATGTTTCTGGACGTAGGATACCTCAATATGTGTCCGTCCTGGGGTGAAGACATCATTTGTGGCACTGTTGAGACAGCGCATGACACACTCGCAAACTCAGAGCCTCACTTGTTGCCCGAGGGTATGCAGAAACTCTATCTGAAAGAAATAACTTGCTTCCAGCTGCGTATGCAGCTCGAACGCTATAGACCGGCCCCGGTCACGGACTGTTCACCGCCAATATAGGCGAGCAATATTGGTTTCCTGCCACACGAGCCAGTCCGGACGTAAAACCGACTCTGTATTTTGGATGATTCCTAAGTTCGATCCAATTTGAAACCCTTCAAATACATTCGGTGGACGCCGCATATGCTTGTTGAGTTGTGCGTTAGTTGTGCAGTATCCTTTTCTGTGTTTGTGGTTGCGTCAGTTACAAGGCAGGCAGTTGCTAACACAACTGACGCCTTGAAATCATATGTCGGCCTCGACGGTGATCATCACTTTTTCGTAGCGTGGAGTTTGGTGCCCGCTAAAAGGAGGCGCGGCGATGAAACAAAATGAATGCAGTGAGAAATGCACTGCTAAACTTCCCTCAGAGGAAGTCAACCTTTAGACTGATATTGTAAGATGAAAGACAAAATGTATTGTTTGTCTCTTATTAAAGCAAAACAAAAAACGGCTAGGCGGCGCTTGTTACTCGGTAACGGTCCATTGCCTTTTAAGCACGCTTACACAGACGTAAGTTTTTCAGCCTAAAATGAGCCATGAAACGATTTTTCTGACTTTCCTAAATACGAGTTAGAATCACTCCCTGGCGTTACTATTTTAAAAAATGTTCACGCTTTTTTTTCTTTTTGGGCAGTGGCGGTCGCCAAACTAATTCGAGAAATATGATCACCGTTTATACCCCTCAACGTGGAGCCAGAACAAGCGGCCACATGGCCTAGTGCCGGTCCTTCGCCGCGAAAATTAATCAGACCCATGAGCTGAGGTTTCTAAAGTAAAAAATGCGGAATGAGCTCCAGACATTGTCTGAGTTCGGCTATTCTCATCACTAGAATGGTTGGACACGAGTCACTAACCTGGAGTCTTCCGAGGCATCAATCCCGACGAGCCGAAGTCGCGTGGTGACGCACTTCTTGTTTCATATCCATAAGCTACCCTCGACTGTCGTCAGTCGGGTGGTTTCGATCTCACATTTACGTCATCAAGCATCGCGAAGGCGGGACAAATAAAAAGTGGCTCAATATCATCGACATTTGACCTGAGTCGCTAAACTCGTCAGACACAACTTTCTTTGTGTTATGACATAGTGGGGGGAGGAGCCGAAAGATTGCAGCGAAGTTTTCTTTTCTCACAAACCCGCATATCCGTATATCTTCGTGACGTTTTCCGTTAAAGGGGCGAAAACTCCCTAGCACTCCCTAGGCGCCGAACAAGAGAAGCACGATAAAGCACGCGGAGACGAACGTGGTTCGTATACGTATAATGTCCCGATGAAGATTATCAGCTGCAACTTTGATGGTTTCTAAAAAGCACAACGGAGGCTTGGGTAATTGCATTCTAAAATCAACACCGTCAAAGTTGATAGTCGGATATCGTTCTTATTTCCGCCAATAAAGCACAATTTACTAAAAAAACGTCCCTGTCGTCCCTTTTCTTTATCTTTGATCAGAGTGTAGCCCGACGTAGCTAGGTCACAACCTGCCGAGTAGCATTGTCCACCTTTGGACGGATTTCGCTTCTGGGCAGTTGTCCCCCATCAGTGGGAGATAAAATCATTTTATGATAGACTTTCAAAGATTAGCCAAACTGGGATTGATTCTGCGTTCATTAACTAAAATAAGAGTAATGTCAGTTTGTCAATATTGACGTTGATGTTTCGAGAACGCGAGGACACCAAGCTTTCATCGTACACAACCAAACTTTTCAGCGTCGACTCGAACACGCACCATCAAATTTGTCGTTCACAACTGATAATCCTGACCCTGACGTCAAAGTTATAAACTATAAAAGGACGTCACTGAACGCGCCTGCACACAACGAGCCCTGGCACGAGCCTCTCGATTGAAAGTCTGTCATGGCCGCTCGTAAGTTCATGGAACGCGCCTCATTTTAATTCCAGAATCTGTAGCACCATAATTTCGAAAATTGCACGCTGTGCTGTTTCTCGTCACCTCTAAGCAGGGTCATCGAAACAGAGGAACGGGGGCGGGGGCGATTCACCCCCCTTCCCCAAGTAGCGTCGAAAAAGGGGGCGCAAAGGGCACAAGGGGGGGGGGGGCGGGGGACATCGCCCCAGCTCCGGACTATAGCATTTCAGAGAGTTATAATTAAAAAAAAATGACAGACGTTTACAGTTCTCTGTAATGTCGAATTAAAGCGCAGCTCTTGAGGAGGAGGAGGGGAGGGTACGGAGGGGAGGGTATGCCCCTCCACCTAAGGCCCTCCACCCCCTCCTCCTGTCCTGCTCCCCTCTCATTTAGCAGGGAAACCTAATTGGTGTTAAAATCACGTGACGTCAATTTCCCTCTAAATTTAGCGAAAAACGTTCGATAATGCAACGCGTGCGCGGTTACGCCGACGGTGACGCCGCTCAAGCTCGAAACGGGCGCTAATAAGAGTAGCGCTCTAAAAATTCGGGGAAAGAGATATCTCCCTTCTTCACTACTATCACCCCATCCCCACTCTCTATCTCTCTTCCGAACTATTTACGGCCGCCTGCTTCCCTCTTCCGAACTATTTCTACGGCCCTTCCTGACCCCTATTTGAGTGTGTGTTTGTGTTGGTTATACCTTTTTTTTCCCTTTCCACGGCTTTTTCTCGCCATCCCCCTTCGCCCCCTCATCTCTCAAACATTACCGACGTCGCTATACACAACGCCTGTGGGTGACCCCGGTGGCGTTGTTAACAGTGGCAGAAGATGAGCTCTGAAACCGCATACACCGCGAACGGCTCCACAATATCACAAAGTTCAATCTTTGCCTTGATTCCGAAGCGAAGATTTTGGCCTCAAATAACTCCTTCCCAAAGTTGTGAAACGTCACTTTGTCGTCACCAATAACTTCCACAAACGACGATTTTGCGACGAGAAAGTTCAGAGCATTTACAGCCCGCCTAGGTACAATCTACGTTTCATTGACTCTATCGCGGCGTAGGGATGTAGGGACACGCAGGCGCGACGTCATCAGTCCAGCCGTTCAATCGGCTGGCCCCACGGTGTTGCTCGCGCGCGCTCCGATGAAGCTCGCTACAATTTCGTGCCTAACATTCTCGCCGCAATTTGAGCACCGAGAGAGCTTGGATGATTGACATCTCGTCCCGCGTGACGCCATCGTCGCGAGAGTTCAATCAGCACGCTCTGCGAACTTCGTGCCCAACTTTGTGTTTGACGAGTTTAGCGATCCAGGAGAAAGAAGCTTCTATGTCAGTGGCGGTCTGTGCGAGTATACTTGGTCAAGACAATGGCTAGTTGCCTCTGCAAAGTTATGAGCATTCCAACCCGACATCGTTTCATGACGCATTTATTTGTGTATTGTGCCTAGTTGTAGATGCTAAATTTAGCGAATGCAGTACACCTGCTAGACTGGGACCTTTAAGACGTACCACGCACTTGTGATACACGACAACATGCTGGTGTGACGCTCATTAAAATTAAAAAGGCGGTGAAGAAGGTTGAACCCCTATCTATGGATTCTGCAGCGCGAGGTCTTGCTATACGTTCTCAGAGCTGGGGTGCGCTAACCCACCCGGCCACCGATTCCTGTTATACTCCATTGACACTTAAGCTCTGACTATAGCCAAAGCAAGAAGCACGAGCTAGCCCGCGCTGCTGGATTTGAGACGTGTAGTTCTAACGAGAGCGCTTGTTCTGCTGAAAAACGTTTCAAAGCGGAGACTTCGATTTATCATGACTGTGGCATTGCTTGCAGTATCATCTTAAAGATAAACGAAATATGGTTGAAAGACTAGACTCGATCGATTTATATACACGTCCTGCACGCATGCAGAAATGTGTAGGAAGTTGTCTTTCTAGTCGTATCTCAGTACTCACAACGGAAGTACGCTTCCCTACACATTTCTCCACCAGTGTAAGAGAAACAGGAAACTTGAACGAGCCTAGTTGAAGAAGAGGCCAGCGGTCACTAGCTAACATGCTAACTTGTCAAGCCGGCCCTGGTCTGGACAGCCTACAAATTACAATACGTTGTTGCCTCAAAGACAAACGATACAAAACCGAACGCTTATTGTCCACCAAAATATTGCCCTAGAAGTAAGAACCAGATGCCAAAGTTTCAGAAACAAACCGCGGTTTTAGCAAAACGTTATGTGATGTTTTAAACATTTTAAATCGGAAACTGAAGACTATTTTCGCTCGTTTGCCGTAAGTGGAGCTATAGAGCTCTGTGTATTTCGGAGCTCTGTTTCTCCAAAAAAAAGCCTGAAAATCAAATATAAATATTTATTGAGATAACAATTAATGTTCAAGCTTTGACATTTGGTTCGGACCTTTGGCGCTGCATATCGTCGTAGAATGAACGTTCAGCAAAGCGTATTTTATTATTTTTGCTTTGAGAAAAACCCAGTAGACGTTTTTTGGACAACCTATACATGGCTTGCTCTTGACGTCACCTCCCCGTGCTGTTGCTCACTTTGTTCCTTCCTACTTATTCCTTCTGAGAGAAAACATTTTGGTAGTGTGAAATGCATGCTGCACTGAATACGCGCTCAGCATTGGTCGCCATAGGAAGCATCAATGTCCTTCTGCTTAAGGTGATGACATCTTTTGTACCAGCCGATGCCCAACAGCACGCGCGAGCAGGGAACATGGAAATAATTCTTCGAAAACATGTCACCGTAGCACAGGGAAAGGAAGGAGCAAGTGCGGGAAGACGCTTTTTCGCGCCCTATAAAACAAGAAAGAAAAAAAACTGCCGGAACAAAATTGCTGATTGTCACCATTAAACCTATTGCTATATTACCTAAACATCAAGGAGAATGCAGGGATTGGTGTTCCACGCGCCGCACGAGATGGTGTCAGCAGTAGCAACTTTTCTAAAGCAAATACCTAAAACAAACGGCATCTTGCACGCGCGTTCGTCAACGCTTTATTTTGGTTACTTACTTCGAATCTTTTATACGGGGAAAGCATGCGCGTGTGGCGCGTGGAACACCAATATCTGCATTATTCTTGATGCTTGGGTGATATAGCGAATGGTCTATGAACCGGTCCCACAAGCCAGTTTAAAAACGATACCGCTGCTGCACTGAATCGAGGGAACTTCAGTCTTTCTGCATGTGTGACAACATCGTTGGACCTCTGCGCGTGATGAGCGCAGGACAGCAGGATCCCTCTCGTGCACTGCTGCTTGTCTCCTGCCAGCTAAAGTTATGGCGGCATCACGCATGCGACAAACTCTCGGTGCGATCGGTCTATTTAAGCAAAGCGCATATGAGCGGTACACAAAGCTGCCGATTTAAGCCATGTATACCGCCACATGCGTTAGTTCGGGATCCGCATTACGCAATTCGCGCTTAGGGTAAAATATTAAATGAAACGTGACATTTTTTTTTCAGCACACGGTACATTTGTTGGGAAAGAAACTCACCCATTGATGAGCTTGGTACGGAGGACTGTTTCGGAAAGTAAGAGGTATGATCAGGGTTTTTAGACCGAAGGAATAGACCGGGCACTAAGCCTAGACGGATGGAGGGACGAGGTTCAGGGAGATTCTCTTCTTTCTAGAGAACATCACCACAAGCGGAACAATAAGAGCTGGTTTAAGAACAGTAGGTTCATAACTGGTTGAATAAAAAAAATGAATACCTGACAAAGAGGGCTGGAACAGTTGCAGACGTGTGCGTTATGCCGGAACCGATGTTCAGAATGAGCGAACGTGGTGGTTTCTTTATTTTCTTTTATCTTGTGCGCGAGCGCACTTTCAGCATAATACTAAAGGCGAACAAGGCAAGCTTGCATTTACACGTGCTGGCTAACATGAGCAAAACTAAAATTTCATAGTAATGATAATATTTTATAAATAACATTAAGATTTTAAATCAACATTGCAAATTTTGCTACTGGAGTGTCGGGTCTGGTCAAAGTAGCAGAGGCTCATGCAACCAGACCACGGACCAGACCCAGCATTTGATGTAGCAGAGCGGATATTCGCTCATGCTCAGATCACGTGAACAGAGGAAAAAAAATACAGATTTCAATGTTTACGTAGCAGCTTGGCCGAGTTGGTTGCTCATATTAACACACATTACAGCGCACTACTGGAAAAGTACACACACACCGTACACTCTCTCCTTACCCACGAAAAGGAAGAACAATTTTCAGTTTCTTCACTCTGGTGAAAAAGAAATACTAGCGGAGCTAGAGTGCCTTCATACACCCCTAAGCGGAGCTGTACTATGGGAAACGATGGCCGGCCTCGAGTCGGCAAGCCATAGTGGAAAGGCTGTCGCCATCTATGAGCGACGGCGGCAACCAGATACGTGGCTTGCCGCCGTCGCTCTTAGATGGCGGTAGGTGTCCAGAGTTCGGTGTATTCATTTATTTGCGGGGGAGATGCTCTCGGGCAATTTAAAGTTGGGTGGGTCAGCGCAGTACGCTTGAATATTTACAGCTCCGCTGTAAAAAATCAAGCCTACTGCGCTGACTCACCGAGCGGTAAGCTGTTCCAAGAAACATCAGAACAGCTTCGTCGAGTGCGCAGAGGAAGTGGTGTAATCGTGCTAATACTTCACAAGGCCCAAAAGACAGCACACTATGAAAATACACGCACACAAAAAAAATAAAAACTCTCATGCAGCGCTGACTGTTATCTCTGGGATATATTGAACATCTTCGATATTTTTTACTCTTACGCACTAAAAAGAAGAAAGTGAAAATAACTAAGAAAGAGCAGTGAAGAAAACAAAAAGATAATAAAAAGAAAAGGAGAAAATATAAGAAAGAAAATAAAAAAGAGATAAAATAGAATAAAAAAAGAATAAAAAAATGAGATGAAAGATGAAGAGATAATGTCCGACGACAGTAAAAGTCACTAAAGAGGTTTTCTTTAACAATCTAACTATTTTCGGATAAAATAATCGGCGGGGTACTAACACATAATCCGTCTAGCATGTCTATGCTAGCGGCTTCAATGATTTTTCTAGTCAGTTCTTTTTTTTTTTGCTTTGTTTCAGTATTGTGCCATTGTTAAGAAAGGGAGAGCATCCACAATCTCTACAATGAATGCCTAGGTAACCAGAGTTAGCGTAAATGGTGTTGTTGTTATGTTCTCGAAGTCTATCTTTAAGACAGCGACCCGTCTGCTCGACGTAACGCTTCCCACAGGTAAGAGAAAAGCGTTTGCGCCTTCCGTGCGGGAAATGTAAGTAGGGCAGAATGGACGATGCCTTAATGATATCCTCCGAGATCACAAAAACAATAGCACCAGTGCTAGCTCTGGTCACCTGGGCATACACCGCCGTGATTGTGCGTGCGAGGTTACACTGCCATGTTGTACAATATTACCTAGGCACAGTAATCAATTAACTAGAGAAATTATTGAAGCCAAACACATCCTCAATAATTATGAAAACTGTATTTGTGCACAATCTTTAAACCTGACGGAAGCAGAAAAACATTGTCCTGGCGTCTAGGAGATTGGTGCCCGCGTGATTCGGGAAATTCGGTAGTTCCGGACGTAGAAGAAGAGAAAGTTTCTAAAAACAAATTGTCAGTGAGCGCGGTTTGTCTTTAGTGTTTCCTTTCTTTTTGTGTGTTAGGAGGAGTGTACGTTGTGTGTTTACTTTTGAAGTAATGCGTTGTAGTTTGTGTTAACATTTCAATGTTTCATTCAACGGGTCCTGTTCCCGTCCTCGTCCTCGCTATTTTATACTTGCAAGTTTATATCCATTAACCAACACGCTCGTTTTCAATCGTAACTTCATTCAATGATCTCTATTTCTTACTGCTGGATCGCGTTGGTAATTACCTCCACCGGACTCTCTCTCCCCTTGTAGGAAACACGTCGACCCATGCAGTGAAAACAAGTCACTTCGTGGAGCGTGCTTCGCAAGCAAGACATAGCGGAGATGACATCATAGTGTCAGTCGACGTTGTGTGACTTTTCACCAGCGTCCGAGTTCCTTGGCAGTCGCCGCAGCCAGAGAGGTCCTCCAAAAAGACGACACCTTGGCCTCAAGAACCTCCTCTATGTGGATAAAAAATGCCGCGTGCTAGAATTCTGCCTCGGCAGTGGGTACTTTAGTTTCAAGGGTGAACTTTTTAAGCAAGTCAGTGTAACTGCAATGTGGGCTTCCATTTCTGTTACAACAGCGAACCTCACCAGGGAAGCAGTCGAACAGAAGGTTCTGCAGTCGTTCTTTAACAGACCCAAAGAGTTTATGCGATATGTGGATGACTGATTCTGTGTCCTCAAAAAGTTGGAAGTTCATACCTTCTTGGCGCACCTCAACTTCATTGAGCTAGGAAACCAATTCACTGTAGAATTTGAGAAAGGTGACACTACTTTACAGGCAGCGACTCAAACCGAAATATATAACGTTTCGGTTACGGTTACGGTTACCGCTTCCTGTTGATAACGGTTTCGTTTCGGTTTTTTACGGTTTTAATTTTTACGGTTTCGGTTACCGGTTACAGGTTCCTAAAAACGGTTTATTTCGGTTTTTCGAATAATTTGTTTAATTGAAATGCTAGACAGCTGTTATATAATGAACGGTTTAAAGTAGTGCCAGATATCCAACAACGTGAAATTCAAGGAACTTAGAAACGTCTTAATGCTTCTAATTGGTCAAAAGCTGCACACGTTTCTAGCTCCAACGCTTGTTCACTTCATCTACTTACATTACATAGTTTGATACCCGAGCATAAATGTTACTTTCGTCACTCGGGGATAATCGTATTCTATATAATAAAAATGAAAATAAACATCCCTACTTTGTTGTTCGGCAGCGTTTGGAAACAACCCTAAGAAAGTTCCCACTGGGTACTGGAAGAACCATTCGCACCTTTTCGCCGCTATAATTTATTTCAACCTAATACATGCAGACGAGTCTTCGCCCACACTGAAGAAAGGAGCAGAACTATAGCCATCCTCTAGCTAATATACTGCTAAGTGGAATAAAGTAATAAAATTGAGAGCTGAGCTAGTTGGTGAAAGCCAAACATAATGTAAATGCAATAGCCCAAAACAAGGAAAACTGAGGAGAGGAACGAACAACACAGTAACAACAGAGAAAGCTGTAAAAATATGTCATATGTTGTTCGTTCCTTTCCCTCGTCTTCGCTTGTTGTATCATGCTACACCTACGTCATGTTTGCTATTTCCAAGCAATTGCCTATGGTTATCGAAGCGCACGTCTCTCGTGGGCCGATTCTGTGACGCTAGAAAAATGGCGCATTTATGTATAAAAAAAAAAGTGCGGACGCAAAAAATGAAAATAAAGTGCGGACGTACCTTAATTGTGTGCATATATATATATATATATATATATATATATATATATATATATATATATATATATATATATGATGAATGAACAGTACTTCATCGAATGAATCAATGTTTTACGAAACCGCCGAAAGCCAAAATACACGGCGGAGCCAGGATTTGAACGCTGGGCCTTTCAATGTCGGGTCGGGTGTGCTTTCATTATATTATATTATATATATTATATTATATTATATATATACGGGCCGCGGGCTACTTGGCATCTTACATTTCTCTTTATGGTTCTGGGGTTTTCCCTCTTCGTCCCCTGTTTGACAGAGTTTCAGACCAAATTCCTTTTTCACCCAATTGACTTTCCTTTCTTCTGCGTGTTTGGTCGACTTTGCCGCACTGCCATCCGCTCCACCTTCCCCCGCTGCCCGACAGCGCATGGGCAGATGCCTCCGGAGTCGGTTTTGAAGTACTTGTAGGGGACTGTGCGCAGGCAATCATAGCCCCTCTGCCGAGGCCAATATACCTCTGGGAAGGACTCGCCGTGTTCTGGTGCGCGTGCATTGGCGAGAAAGGAACTCTTCTACACACGGATAACACAGCTTTGGCTCTAGCGCTGCACCGCGGCCATGGACGAGCTTTGCCTTGGGCTGTTGCCAGTGACGTCTCTTTTCTTTCTTTTTTTAATAAAGATATGTCAATGAAATGGGTACCGTCGGTCATGAGCCCCTCCGACCTGCCGTTGCGCGCTTGACACGCGATGGCGGGCCATCGAGTCCTCGCGCTCTCGGCGCGAGATATCTTTTTCTTCTCGTGCTAAGGGTGGCGGAAGGATCGAGGAAACGTCCGAAGGGTTTCCGGAGGTTTTTCAATAAATGCGAATAAATAAATAAATGAAGAAAATGGCACTGGCAATCCAGCCCAAGGCAAAGCTCGTCCATGGCCACGGCGCAACGCGAGAGCCAAAGCTCTGTTCTCCGTGTGTAGAAGAGTCCCTTTCTCGGCAATGCACGCGCACCACAACACGGCGAGTCCTTTCCTGAGGTATATTGGCCTCGGCAGAGGGGCGATGATTGCCTGCGCACAGTCCCCAACATCTACGCCGTAACCGACTCCGGAGGCATCTTCCCATGCGCTGCTGGGTAGCGGGGGGAATGTGGAGCGGTTGGCAGTGCGGCAAAGTCGGCCAAACACGCAGAAGAAAGGGAAGCCAGTTGAGTGAAAGAGGAATTTGGTCTGAAACTTTGTCAAACAGGGGACGAAGAAGAAAAAACCCAGAGCCATAAGGAGAAAAGTAAAATGCCCAGTAGCCCGCCGCCCCCTAGAGCGCCTTGAGGGGAAGCGGGCGCTCCAGCGAGCGAAGGACACGAGGAATGGCTCGGAACCGTTCTGGCGTGTGCGGAATGGTGTCATCGGCTGTGTCGAGCCTGAACCCAAGAAAACCCACGCGTCGCGTAGGCTCTGCTCATCTCGCCTAGGTTTAAGCGAAATCCCGACCGCAGCAAGTCCTCCACGAGGAGGCGCACCGTAGACGCCAACTTGTCTGGGTCGGGATGGGCGCACAAGAAGTTGTCTAAGTGAGACCAAGCCCAGAGTCCACGCGCGCGCGCATTTCCCTGGCAATGGCTGTTGCCATGAGCTGCATGTAAAACGGCGCCGGGCGTATTACGAAGGGCATACGGCAAAAACAACAGTAACGGCGGCCTACTCTAAGTGTGGTCAGGTTTCGGAAGGAGGGATAAAGTGTGATATGGTAAAAGGCCTCGGCAAGGTCGAGCTTCATCATATACGTTTGGGGCGGGAGGGGGTTTACTTTGAGGGCATGGGGTAGCGGAGTAAGGCGGAACTGAGGTGTTGGGAGGTAAGGAGTAAGTGCGGCGCAGTCTGAAACAAAGCGGGACTTGGTGGCTGACTTGGATACGAGGAAGACGGGGTTGATGTACGGACCACGTGAGGAGCGTTCCATGATGCCGCCAACATGTTGGTTACGGCGGCATCGTTCGTGGGGACCTGGTCAGGGAGAGGGGGCGGGCCGTGAAGAAAGAAGCCTTCGTGCAGCGAATGGAAAGTGCGCCGAAGTCGGGCGGCCCGTGAAAACTACATGCCTCACTAAACACTGCCCAGTCGACTTGAGGTGCCTGCTGGGTCGGGTTGACTGGCGGCGGAGGTCCCGTCACTTTCGACTTGTAGGCAGTGCTACCCAGGTCCGACTCGGAGTCTTCGACGTCGCTTTGTTTGTCTGTAGTGTGTTCCTTTGTGTTGGTGTGGTTTTCCTCCTCGCCATCGTAGGTGTCGAAGGAGTCGTCATCGGCGTGGGACTCGATGACATTGTTGGTCCTCCTGAGCCACTCCAGAATTCACTCGGCAGCGGTGGCCGTCGAGTCCGGATCCAATAGGTCGTTTTTTTTCGGTCCAATATCAAGCACGGGCAAGGTCGGCCGAGACGCCAGCCTCGCAAAATGCATGGGCGAGAACGTCCTCGACCGGGAAAACGTCCAGGAGCGTCGAGGAGATGACCGTGCCGTCGATGACGGCACTGGTGGGTCTCGAAGACCCAGGGTAGCTGCCGGACTCACTTAGGATTAGGGGGCCTCTTGGACTTGGTGTTTGGGCGGTAGTTGGTGTTCGCGGGAGCACGAGACGTGCGGCGTCCGCGTCGGGGCTGGTTGGGTAGCTGGTCGGGGAGCTTTCTGAAAACCTCGGACTCGAGCCTGGACGTCTGGGACAGGATAGCCGTCCTCCAGTTCCCTCTCGCGACGACGTGGAAGAGTTCCAGTCTATCGAAAATGAGGTGCTGGTGTTCAGGGAGCATGGCATCCCAGTAGAACCGATACGGGTGGAGACGCCGGATCTCGTGGACATCTCTCGTGGACAAACGTCTGGTGTTCTGGGCGAGGTCGCACAGAATGTCGTAGGCCTGACGGACCCTCGCTCCGGGAATGGGCGGTGGGGGCTCCACCGGAGGTAGTCGGATCGCGTTGGTGGCTCTGGTAGAAATGATTCACGTAGAAGCCATACCTCCGGCGGAAGCAGGGGAGGGCTCCGACGATGCTGGAAGCGATCTCTTGGCGCGTCTGTGGATGTTCGAGCTCACCGTGCTAATGTTCGAATAGCTCGCGTTCAGAGTTCTGCGACAGGGACTGCTGAGATTGCTGGCCGTGTGGGGTGAGACCGGCCAGGGCATCGACGATTGGAAGCAGGGCAGGTCCCAAGGTTCAGGCCACGTTCAGGCGAAGGAGGCAGGAATGGCATCCCTTGTCTGTTGGACGAGGGTTGCTCCGTCATCGGCGGCCAAGTGCGTTGGCGCGTTCGACGACGAGGCATATTTCCCCTTGGCTTCTTTTTGTCATGTTGAGAAGCGTGGCAGTGCCGGCAGCTGCCACTCGGTACGAAAAAGATCTCGGAACAGAAGGAAAAAAAAAAAAAACCTTCGGACGTTTTTTTGTTCCTCCCGGCGCTCTCAGCCCTAGTATATATACATACATACACTATATATATATATATATATATATATATTGTCCACCTTTCGTGAAACACCCTGTATATATATATATATATATATATATATATATATATATATATATATATATATATATATATATATATATATATATAGGTGGTTTCATTTGAAATCGAACACGCTTGTCGGGGTGGGTCTTTCGATATTTTTTGAAAAAATATATGTAATTTCCCCATTTCTGGAAAGAACAAAACCGCTTTTCAAAATTTTTTAAAAAATTATTTCGCTTCACAAAAATTTATTGAGTGGAGCAGGGTGAAAATCGTTTTTTTACTCCGTGATTTTTCTACCCAGTTCTGTACGCTGGTATAAATACGGGAAGCATACAAAACTCACAGTAATTTTTTGTGCTCTTGTATGTTATTTCGAATATTTTTTAGTTGAAAGGAAAATAATTTAGGATTTTTGTTTATTGAGATAAAAAATGCCAAACATTGTCTCTTTGACAATCTGGTGACAACTTCAGAGCCTTGTAACTCATGAGTTATTATATTTGTCGCTTACCAAATACTATGCGGATGTAGCCCTATACATGGGCTATCGACGGGCATAAGTTTAGTTTATTTTATTTTCACTGAAATTTTTATATAAAATTTGAAATTTCGAATCGAAAATGAAATTTACCGATATTTTGAACCCACTTTATTAAAAAAGGCCATTTTTTATTTCGTTCAATTTTTTTATTATTGCTGCCGATCATATGAACTTTCAATTGGCTTGATGCGATTTCCCCCTTTTTTTGTTGTATCTTCTCTAGAAGTGATCAAAATCACTGCCACGTGACAATGCGGTGACAACTTCAGAGCCTTGTAACTCGTGAGTTATTTTATTTGTCGCTTATCAAATACTATGCGGGTGTAGCCCTATACATGGAATATCGACGGGCATATGTTTATTTTATTTTATTTTCACAACTTTTTTTTATATAAAATGTGAAAAATCGTCGAAAATGAAATTAACCGATATTTTGAACCCACTTAATCGAAAAAGGCCATTTTTTATTTCTTTCAATTTTTTTATTATTGCTGCCGATAATATAGAACTTTCAATTGGTTTGATGGGATTTCCCCCTTTTTTGTTGTATGTTACTCTAGAAATGATCGAAATCGCTCCCGCTTTCTCCTGACGGCCAAACGCAGTTTCTACAGGTCGGCTTCGCTGCAAAACGAAACTGCTTATGTGTGTTCAAATGCAGCGGGTAAATTCATTTGATGG